>CM055829.1:13194436-13260956 GCA_029582265.1 Zoroaster sp. YZ-2022 | reverse complement strand
AAATTTTTCCTTTATTTTATTAATTGTCCATTAAGATTTTTTATTATTTTTCTTTGAAACCGTCAATTTTTGTAAAATTGATAATTTTTTTTTTGGGGCCCCAAATTTCCTTTGGGGTCCTTTTTAAAAGTGGTTTTAAAAAAAAAAAAAAATAAAAATTTTACAATTTGTTAATCCTTTTAATTTTATATTTTAATTACTACTTGTAACAATTGATAATATGATATTTTGGGATAGGCAAATAAACCTTAAGTTAGGGTACCCCAAGGGGGTAAAAAAAATTTTACTAAAATTAAAATATTCTTTTTTAATCACATATTTCCCCTTTTTAGAATTGGAAAAATGTGCGGGGCTTTAGAGGCTTTACAACAAAGAACAAACCCTGGTTTTTAGGGTTCCAACCAGTTTGGGGCCTGGTTTTTTGGAAAGTTTAATTATGACTGTAAACAAATGGAGGTTTGTAGTTTTAAAGGTTAAGACAACAATTTTTGTACTGGCAAATCATGAGGTAAAAACCCTCAATAGTTAACGTTGGCTCACGGTGATCATCAAACTTCCCCAGAACAGCTGTAAATCCAATGTCGTTGTCGAATTCCAATAACTGAACATATATATCTGTGTACCGAAGAGTGGAACTAAACAGCTTTGGAAGAAAACTAACGAGGAAGAACAGAGTTTCCAGGGTTTTCCCAAAGAAACTACTGTTGACATCGTTTTATCTTGGATGTGATAAAACAAAAGTTTTATTTTATATTCTCATGAAGTTATGTGGGAACCCCAAAAGTATATTCTTAAAAACAAACAAATCACAAGCATAGATTAAATTGGCCATCCACTATTGTTTCTTACGCGAAGACACTTTGTCACTGAACTTTACTTCATGACATAATTTGCCCACTGGGTGTCAGTACTTTTTGGGTGGAGAAATCGGCAATGTTTCTGTCTTGATGCTTGGGCAAGAGATCTGGCCACAGTTTTCCTCACAAGACTGAATGTTCTTTCATCCATTAGCATTTCTATGTGCTGCTCGACAAGTGCCATAGTCAGTTTCGAACCACATAATTCTGTTGACCAGTAGATGTTTCACACAAGAGGTATCTGCCCACACAGACGGAAAGAAGTGGTAACCCATGCAATATAAATTGTTAGTTCAGGTATTTTTAAAGAGAAATTGTATTTTGTTTACATGTATATCGTAGTGTCGTAAAAACCCTACGGCGTGCCATGGCTGTTTTGACAATACGTTTATAGAAAACAAAATTACTCGTTCATGCTCCACCCAAATTTATCAAATTCATTAAGTTCCCTGTTGGTGTCCCAAATAGCATAGGTGGTCTCATTGTACTGCTTTAAAACCCCCTTGCCCGACAAAAATACTACTGCAAAAGCATGGTCCCGGGACTGTGCAAATCCTAATGCCATCTGTCCCAACACACAAGGCCATTGACCTTGGCTCTGGCGGCTTATCAAAGCTATCAGTTACCACTATGTTATAGCAGACCATGATCCAGACGTGGAACCATCAGCAGAGGGTTAGAATGTTTATTCCTATAACTTCTATGGGTACACATAATAGGGTATATTTTATGTCGATTTGGAGATAGGGAAAAAGCGTTATCATAACTTCGAGCTTAAAATCCAACCTAAAGGGCCCCCTTACATTATTTTGTTTAGCCAAATTGTTGTCTAGGGTCTGGGACCTCTGGGCATCTGTTAAAACCATTGGCAGTTGGTAGTGTTCAATGCAACAGAAGTTATAGCGCCCTTCACCACTACTGACAAATTAAAAAGCGCGATGCTGTGGCGCTGTTTGTATAAATGTCGCCAGCGTCGCGGGGTTTTAAGTATTTTTATAAATACGAAATATGACAAAAATACATTACTGGTTGTTAGCTCGGTACCTGCAGCTTTTTTCCTGGCAGCTAAATGGGAACGTGTGAAAAAGTGGGTCGATTAAACTTATCGTACTACTGTTTACACTCATCAGTGACTGATATCTGCATAGTTGCGTTTTATTATTTTTCCCCATTGACTTATTCGATCGTGAATATTTTCTATATTTGCATATTCATCATTTTGGGGGTTGATATTTCACTACAGTGTCCGTCTCTAATGGGTCTGGAAAGGGAAAATAATGAATCGCTGTGTAGTTGGTTATTATTATTCCCCTGGACCACTAAAAAACAATGACATGACAGCGCGTAGACGTTTTACGATGAACAATAAAGGTAACAAACTGCTCGGTACCCGTAAACGACTTTAAAATTCGGACATAATTTTAAATGGTGAAACAATCTCTGTAACAGAAATTCTACTCTTGAATAATATATAATGTTTTACACTTTTACGACAATTACTTTAAATTCAAGAGATTTACACTCCAATAAAACCTTTGTAATATTTTTACATAATTCCTCAACTGTTGTGATGCATTGTATGTGGAATCGTTAGGGCTTGGCAGCGGCTGCTTCAAACTACTTTATATTTAAAGCATAGAAGGGTGTTGCCTATTAAAGCGCGGTGATTAGTGGGGAATGGTGGTCTTTACGCATCTGCACCCGGATAGTCGGATGTCCCGCCCTCCATGAATCCTCCGCTGCTGCCGGGCTGTCTTGGGAGAGTCAAAGGCTAAGGGGTGAACTCCATCATTCAGGAGAACTCAAACGGCGGCTGCTTCTTACATTCTGTGCCGAGCATGGTCTGACCATCACCAAGGCCACCTGGATGCATCCCGTTTGAAACATTGCCACCTGATCGACCTACGTGATCACCCAGGCGCGAATCCATTGCAAACATGGATGAGGACCTCAGTGAGGTATTTGTATTTATGTCAAACAAGCTATTGCTCCACTGACATTGAACTTATTACTGGGTCTACAGCACACTACCTCTCCCAAGAGAATTTCCACAATATCTGTTACTGTTATTGACATACATTTTAGAAGTGCAGACGTAAACTGCGCCCTGTACTATTGTTGTTCAAGCAATCCCCAAATGCTGTGAAATTCATGACGAATGAACGAAACTTTCAACTGGGGCCGCCTCTTGATAAATATTATGGGGCGTACCCGATGCCCACAACCTTGGCAGGCACCACTCGGCAAATCAGGATCATGTGATGTACCTACTCCTAAATAAAGCAAAATAAGCAAAATAAGCCAGCCACTAGGAAAGTTGGGAATGGAATCAAACAATATGAAACTCTTCATTGCCTGATTATGTCAGAAGTTTTGTGGGACCTTTTTTGTTCCAGAAAATATCTACCTAATAATGACCATGGTTGACAAAGTCTGGAACTGTCATAGAAAACATATAGCCCCAATTAAATTAGAGTAACTGTGGGCTATTTGACATATTTAAGTAGGAGTTCCCAGGGTTTTGCGTTTATCACCCATTTTGTTCTTCTGACTATTATAATCAAATGACTTATGTGTTTTGTTTAAATATACTGATGATACAGTGTTTGACAGGATAGTACTTTGATAATCATGAATTCGATTATATAGAAGCTAATATTGATCTGGCCAGACCATTAATTGATTGAATTTACAGTACATGTATAGGCCTGAAATGAAATTGCTACCGATTAAACCCTTATTTTAAATCTGCAAAAATCTCAAAGGGGCATTTTAGGTGGGTATTCAGCACTGTTGGGTTTACGGAGTATTCTGAAAGGGTTTCCCTAATATTAGTACCTAGGGAGTTTGAGGTTAATAAACTCGCTGACTATACAAAACTATGTGCTTTGATAATATTAGCCTGTTTATGAAAGCACTTGAACAAATACATACATTGAGTTCTTGAATGCCTGTTATGTAGTTTCCCAAAAGTTATTTCTTACAAGGTGTGCTACTCAAATAAATGAACTGTAGTAAAATCCAATAGTGCGTCCACGCTATATAGTTGTTATTGGTTTGTGGCGATGAAACTTCCAGCACAATTAGTACATGCTAATTCAACGGCATGGTTATGTTCATCTCCTTATCGACAAAGTCCCCTCAGCATTAATAAAATTAACGCGATTCCGGTTGTTAAGTCTTCATTAAAGGTAATGTAATTATGTTAAGCGGTCACCCGTCCAAACAAAAAGTCGATATTTATATGATCATACCCATTGATTGTTGATCTCCTCAACTGCGGCTGGAAATGGTGGGAGGAAAAATTGTGGAAATGCAACAGATACTTCGGTGAAGCAGCGGTTCATTCCTCTCCCTCGTGCCGTGACTTCCGCAGCTATCGGTACAGACCCGAAAAAGGTTGATCGGCCCTGCTCTGGTGAATTCACACAGTGCCCAAGCCACGGTACTGTGTGCGTGGGATTCGGCAGCCCTCGGAAGCCCTCAGCTTAGCCCTCGTCGGCCGAGCAAACTCCACCTGGGCTGGTGGTAACAGCTTACTGCATGGTTTCTGCGGCGACCGGAACTTTTACTGGGGTTTCACGAATTAATTGGTGGGGACGTGATACCAAACTCAAAGTTCATGGCTGAGGCAGCATGCCGTTCCCCAGCATTGGCACACAGAGAAACTTCCTCATACGCCTCTACTCTCTGAACCTCCGCCCCATTTGGAAGTAAAACAATGAGGGCGAGAATTTTTGGCAATTCTCACTTATATAAGCGAATCCTGAATTCTCGGCATTCCATTGACTCTGCAATTCCAATGTCCAGTTGATAGTAGTAACATCAGAGTGTTGGTTTGGCGTACAATGAAATTCCCATTATTCGATTGCCGATATTTAGGCAAAAGTGACATCTTGCCAACCTAATGGATTGTGTGCTCACCCCAGTTAAGGGCCGTATTCAATATTGACTTCCTTGTCGTCAGCGGACTGTCATGGCGGTGCTAAGGGTCGGACAGTCCGCTGACAGAGCGGCCAGTGCACTCATGCCTAGCCGAGGTTAATGAGGCTGGCCCGGCTCAAACCCTTTGTTGGTTAATGAATATTATTCAAGACTTCCGATGTCGAATTTGACTAATGCGTACTCAGCGAGCTCGTTGATGCTTTTTGTTGAAGTTTACTTTCGGCGGCACCGCCAAAAGTTCGATCAACTTCCGTTATTATTTCGTCCATTCGGGCGGCCATTATGGAGTGTATACGTGGCCGGCGGTCTAAGCACCGAACTCAGGATTCTGGTGTTGCCAGCGGCAAGGTGGTGGTTGACCCCGGTAGTGACACTTGTGTCTAAGCAAGGTACTTAACCATAACGTTGCTTCGTCCTTTGGGGATGGGACGATAAACCGTGAGTCCCGGTGTGTTTGTAATGCTGCGTAAAAGAATGCGCCAGGCACCACTTAGTTGAGGTGGATCGTCGCTTCTCTCAAGTCCACAGTGTGTGTATTATTAGTAACCCATGTGCGTGAATTAGTATGGGCTCACTAATTATAAACTTTTAAATGAGCTGGGCGCTGCCAAAGCAATAACACTTACTTTAGTACAATTTGGGCTGAAATAAAGGGAAACACCAACAGACATTTTAAAGACTCTATGTATTTGTGTATTGTCTGAAGCTTCTAGTACTAATAGGCCCAAAAATCCAAAGAATTTCGTATTTTGGGAAATATTTGCTCTTAGCGAATAGTTACAGTGGGGTGCAATTGATAGCCCAAGCCTGGGATTATTTTAAGGTCCACGTGTTAATCTAAAACTAGCTCCGATTCCATGCCTAATGATGCATTGATATTTTTGAGTAGGTGCCCAGCAGATCTAGTGTAATATAAATAGTCTAGGTGTAAATAAGTTATCAAGAGTCATTATTTCAGGTATTGAGACATTTAGTACCCTCGCATCCTGGGTAATTTTTGAAACGTTTCCTGGCCACGTTATGGTCCGCAGGCACCTTCTCAAAACTATTCCAGGAATAGGTGCGAAAAGTTTCATAAAGGGTATATATAATTGCAGAAACGTTGAGATCAGATTCTTTTGCTAGATAGATTTTTCTCTATACCTTGTACATTTTATCCTCTATGTTTATAAGACTCTTCACGAGCAGTCTGGGTTTGGCCAACTGAATAGATCTCACAGCCTTCTTGGGTTTTGGAGAATCAGGCAATGTTTACGAAATGTGACATGCCTGATTTATTTTAATGAGGGTATTGATCAAAGGACAATCTGCAACGCAGTGTCAATAAAGGCCGATCTTTAACAAATTTTACATAGGTTTTACTTTTATATAAAAAGTTATTCAGATCCGAAATTCTTCAATACCATGAAAGTTTTAAAGAATGAAATGTTCTTCTGCAATAGAAACAGCACAATGGTTACAATCAGTGATTGCTATGATATATTTAAACCTTATTTAACTAAAGAGACCCAGGGATTATTTCGTTTGCATAGCAAAAGTCACGATGCAAAATCATTTTGTATAGCAATGTAATCTGTGAATTTTGTATAGCAATCTGTGAATTTTGTTTGTAAATTTAAAAACTCTTAAAAGTACTGTATGGTGGTGTGCATAGTGTGGTGTGTTTTTAAAGGGTTTTTACTGTCGTTTTAGTTCATAATATGAATGTCCAATTGTCTTAAGTGTCCAGAAATTCTACAGGTGGTAAAAACATGTGTTTCTTTCTTCGACCAAATTTCTTCATTAAAATCATGAAAGTTAGTCCTCCGTTCTATTTTTTTGTTTACATTGTTATATGATGTAAAACAGAGGCAATTTTTTTAGTGCTTATCAAAGTGAATTTGGCAGTGTAGTTACTTGCAATAGTATGATCTCTACAATTATCAATTAAACAGTTTTGATTATTAAAAAATTTGTCATGAAAATGAGTAGCTCCGTGGTTGAAAACGTCATATGTGCGGAATGATTCTAAATCTCACCCTACATATAACAAATGAATGCTCATTTGTTAATTTTTCTAAAACTTTTAATGTAAAACTTAATAATAAATGTTTCTAGAGGTTCCTTTGAATACAGCCGTGGTGATCAGTATGAACTGAACATGGTACTAATTTGGCACAGGGTGGATCAAGTGCTCAATTTTCAACAACCCCAAAACTCGGGGAAGAAAAAAAAATAAAGCGTGCGGCTAAAACAAACTGGGTGGTTGTTGCGCATTTTTCATTTAAATTTTGCCTGTAGTTAATTCATCAGCAGAAAAAAATTGCATACACACTTAAATTTTAGGCATTGCAGATAAAATCCTTACGGATTGCTGGCAAATAAAATTGCATGTAGGCCTCTACGGATGCACATGGGTATATTCACTCTGTTTAGCAGTGGGCGATTGACCAAACCGCCAAATCCACCCAGCAGGGACCGGCACAGCTTCCAGTAGATAACGATCTCAATATCTGCGGTTTTAGTCTTCCTTAGCAAACAAGTGCCTGGTCTGGCTTCAATACTTCTCCATGGAAAACCTATTCGCAATATGTTTGGACTGTAGGGATGCTGAGCATTATGAAAAAATCTCTGCGCAAGTTATCCGGAATAGTTTTGAAGGGTGCCTTACCAGGTACCTGCTAGATAATTCCTCCTTTTAAATGCCAATAGTCACTATTTTAAAACATTTCTACAAAATAAAGAGCGTTCTTGCAACATAAGTATTGTTCACAAAATTGATTCCGTGCGTCCTATTCCACTGTAGCACATATCGTTCTTTTCTCTGTTTATTAATGCGGCGCATTGGGCCTGGGCGAATAGTTTAATTATTCGAATATTTGCGAATAGTTGTTGCTAATCGTATTCGCGGTGCAGACTATTCGATTAATCGGGCTGTACGAATACCTGAAACTAATGCGAATAATGACCATTCACAATTAATTGCAGTAATAATGTATTGCCTTTACGCTGCATAACTTCGGTTGTGGTGTTTGGTGTTAAGTGACTACTATTACATGACAACACTGCCAATTACACCATTTGTCTAGGCACTGCTGGTAGTGGTAGGCATTGTAGTATTACATAAATAATGCCGCGGGTAATGCCTTTGAGGGCTTCGACGTGGCTAGATGGCTGGCTATGACTGGCAGCTGTTGTTACCTGCTGAAGGCTGATAACATCAAAAAGGCATGCCGCAATATGTAAGAAGTCTTGCCAGTTCAGTTCATGGGTTTGGCTGATGTTTAAAACACTTGGAGTAAATGTATATGTTGTATTGTGTGAAGAAGAAAAAAATCACTTTGCCTTAGCCAATGTGTAGAAGAAATACCTATCTACTGCTTTATTTATGATGGGTGTATAAGGTAGCGTTAAGAAGCAATGCTATCTTTCTACTTCACTGGGTAGTTAGTACTTGTAATTCATTCAGTATAATGTCTGGGAAAATGCAACAGAGGGTTCTCCCCACATGCAAACTAGTATCGGCCTGATGCAAGATTTACTAGCCGATCGCTGCCAAAATGCGAGCATTTTTTTTCCACCCGATCGCTCTATTCTTTTAGTACCTTTATTGTTCATAGTGAAAAGAGTGGTCCGAGGGGTAATGAAGTTATAATCCAACTTTCGTGTACTCGATCCTCCACGGCACCGAACACGCTGTTTACATGTCAGCATGTTTAATGTAACATGAATGCAGCATGCGGGCATCAATTAGCGATTCGCTGATTCCCTTTTCCCAGACCCAATAGACGGGTGCTTCTTTTCCAAAGGCGGGCAGCAGTGAAACCATGATGAAACATTGACCCCAAAATCATGAATATGCAACATAATGAACATATATAAGTTTTGAGGCTTTGCATGGTGAAATGTCGATATGTTTCGGTTTGCGGTAACACCATTGTTTATCTCAACTAACGTGAAGCTGAGGTACAGGTTCTGAAAAAGAACAATGTCGTGCAACTCGTCAGCCGTTAAGTGAGAAAAGGGTTCGAGGGGTAATTTCAGACGCTCGTTTTTTTCTCTACTGTCGCTAGAAATATGGTTCAGGGAGGAACCATGCAGGGACTTCACGAGTTAACTTGGGTTCAGGGAGAACCATGGTGACTTCACGGGTTATTCTCAGCGTTCAATTAGCCTGCTCTAATCTTCTTCAAGGAGAATGAAGAGGTTTTGCCGATGCAACTCATAAGTAGTATTTTGCTGGGATTATGTGTAGGAATGGAAGTGTTCCGATTGGTGCTACTGTTTAACTGTGATGTGTTTGTGATTGCGTTTGCCACGTGGCATTGTTCTTGTTGTGTGTGTGTTCCTGCTGTGTGTAGTTGCCTGCTTTCGCTAAGGCGTATCCAGTTGACAGTGGGGTGGGTGTTGGTGGATGGTGAGACTAGTCCTTGTGCCAAGACCGTTGTGTCACGGATCCTAGTTACACGATCCAGCGCCAGTCGTAAATCACCACAGCGCTGGTAGCTACTTACAATTTTCAGGATTAGGGCCGCTAATAGCAGTCTTGTCCATTTTGCAAGTTTTACCGGAAACATTCCGAGGACATTCCAAAGCGTGCCACTTGTGAGAGTAATTAGCATAATCTGCTCGCTCTGTCTGGGCAAGGGGAGCTCGGGTATGGTATCTATACGTCTTTGTATGCAACTGGGTACATACAATAGCCCTAAGCGCAAGTCTAGTCGAGTTAAACGCAAGCTGATTGAAAAGCCAACGAAGTGGAGGAAGCTGGTGAATATTGATTTAGCTGAAAAAAAATTGAGAAGCTGAAAAGTCAACAAATTACTGCTCTTTGGCAATTCACACAGAGTAATGATTTATTTATCTGTTAACCACTCGGATTGGAGCTTACCTTACTGCAGTTAGTGGAAAGATAACGGCTTTGCCGTTGCCTGTGGTTGTGTGTGTCCCACGGGGAAGTCATCATCGCTGATCACGTGTGAAATGGAAATTTGGTAATGCCTATGGTGAAGTGCCGTTTTTAAAATATTAGAAATTAGGCCTATATTTTGTGAAAAAATTACTGGGGCCTATAAGGCCATAACTAAAAGAGCGATGACCCAGAAAGAATGTTGTATCAAACCACCACTTTTTAAGGGTTTTTTGAATTTTTTACAACACGAACCAATTAAAGTATTCTATTGATTTTTGAGGGTACAGAAAAAGCGAAACTCTTTAAAAAAACCACTCTTGATGGTTTTAGGACTTTATTTCCTTCTAAAAAATCCTCTCCTTCAGAAAATAGGATGCTATTTTCATGAAATAATAAAACCAAGGTCCCAAGTTAGAATGTCATATCCGTACATAATTTTAAGGGTTTTTTAGTTTTCTTTTTACAACCACTATTACTAACCCAAATAATAAAATGATTCATCGATTTTGGGGTACAGAAAGTGAAAACCTTTTTAAAAATTCACTTTTATGATGGTTTCGGACTTGATTTCCCTTCTAAAAACAATCCTCCTTGAAAAAAAACGGGATCTATTATATGCTGCGATTGAGGCAAAATTAAATCAAATCGATCCTATTATAATGGTGCCACTGCGCGTATTACAATGACTGTGTTGGTCACTTATGGGGAATTGACAAGATCAGACTGACATATTTTGAGAGTTGCTCGTATACCAAAATACGGTTTTCATGAAATAAATATCTTGGAATAATTTGAAGTATATGATACATCATCATCCATATGTTCTCCACTTTGCTGGAGTAGGTAAGATTGCATTATTGGTTATATTGAATGATGATAAAAAGTGGCGGTCCGGATCGACATTCTACCACCAGCCCTCTGCACGACGTATAATATCAAAGGTTCTCATTGTATTGTTCATTGTCGGCCCCTATTTTAGATGAAATATTCTGTGACTGTTTTATTGCTAAGTTGCTTTATGAATACCCAAATAAGATACCTATACTTAAAACTAACAATTGGCATTTTATGACAGCTGACCTGCCAATAGCTCCCAAAATTCAAAAGCTTTGTTAGTCCTACCCTGTCCACTGTTGCTTCCACCCATATTTTATGCCCTATTTACATAGATGAATCCGGTGATAATCATATACTAGCCTCTTATCAATATCAACTTCTCATCAGCTTCAGCTAAATTTAAATTTCCCAATAATGTGCCAGTGGACCAGAATTTAACCATTCATTATAGACACATAGTGTTAATCCTTATGATGTTTTTTGTTTGTTTTATGTTGGTTTGTTGTTTGTTTGTTATGCAGTCGAAAAAGTGTTTGAATGGTTTCTTCACTTCACTTTGATGATTAAAAAAAATCAATTATTAACCAAGCTTCTACAGTGCTTTCTCCTCGTTTTTGTTGGATATTCTCCATTAATTTTAATTTTATTGTCATGATATTTCATCTTTTGTCAAAATTAACAGGGCCATTCATCAGTGAGAACTCCATATTCTGGAGGTGTTATGGACAACAGGTGCATTCCCATTTTGAAAGCAAGTACATGCGTTGTTGGCGTTAAGTCACTGGAGGGCGATTGCTGAAAGCTTGGGCCTGAGGAACTATGGGTCGAGCAACTCTAACATCAAGTATGTTGTTATCAGGCGACTATAAAACAAATTTGAAGGCGTCTTTAACTGAGTTACTTAGGAGATCGGTCATACATCAAGAATGTCAGTAGATAAACTCCTTTTTATTTTGACATCTTCTTTCAAGGAGTTACACTCATTCTTTGATATGTAATCATACAACAGAAGTACATGTAAAAGAAAAGTTATCTGCAGCTTTGCACAAGAAGACCGGGATATTTGGTGTTTTGTTTGCTACAATTGTGTGGTTTCCATACCTTGGTATTGGTAGGTCACCCAACAGATTGTGGAGAGGCAGGCTAGGATGGCACCCCAAAATGTGACACTCATTATTTACTATCATAGCACAAACTGGTTTGAAAACTTGCAATGGAATGAATGGTCATCAAGAACAGTTTTCCATCAAAAGCGACAGTAACAGTTAATATAATAAAACACAACTGCTGTGACGTTTGTACCCAAAGCATTAATGCTTGTGATGGAAGCACATGCTCTGCTAAGTCATATGTAACCAGCAGACACAGGGGTGTGCTGCACAGACTGTGTACAACATCAGTTGAATGACAAGTTGTGACTGTCTCCCAGGTAATGTTCCCAAACTTAAGAACCATCTACGCGGTACCAAGAAAACATTTTGAGCGACAGCCTATCTAACTTCACAAATACTTGAGTAAGTGATAGAATGTCATATTGGTATTCCATTCAATTAGTTTTTGAACCGATGGCGCGTAAAAATCACATTGGAACATTTGAACATTGAAAGACAATATTACATGTATCTAAGTTGTTAGGTTGAGTCTAACACCACTTTAGAAATTTCTGTACATGTACATTCTTTGTGAAAACTTACTGGTTTATCAACACAATTAATTTTTATTTCCTTTTGTTTTGAAGAGCGCGTTAAAATGTCAAAGTTGTATAAATGAGTAAAGCTTAACCTTTTGTTTGTTTGTTTGTTTTTATTGTTTCTGGGAAGCAGTGGATATCCTCTTTGGGGGTGGTGTTATTCTTTAATAAAGTGTTCAATAGTAATAGAATTTGTGACAATTATTCTTGTACAATAAAACATCACTGCAACAGTCCTTGGTATGGCAAACATTCCAGTTACAACCATTTAATTTGTTTCCCAATTTTGTTAGATACAATTGACATTATACATGTACAGTGTACATATAGTTCTAAAAGGCCCAGACACTGAATTTTGTGGATCCATGATAGTTTTTATAGCTTGGGGGTATAGTTACAGTGGTGTCCATATAAATACTGTTTACATGTGGCCTTTTGCAACAAAAAGAAAGCATTCATGTAATAATATTACTAGAAATAACATATGGAAGCTACATGAAGTTGGTTTTAAAATGTAAATAATCATGATTTATTTCATTTTAAAGTTGACATAATGATGAAAGCTCTTTTTGTATTTCTGTGTTCAATATACAAACAGCATGCAT
Organism: Zoroaster sp. YZ-2022; assembly: GCA_029582265.1. Lineage (NCBI taxonomy): Eukaryota > Metazoa > Echinodermata > Asteroidea > Forcipulatida > Zoroasteridae > Zoroaster > Zoroaster sp. YZ-2022. The sequence goes on along the minus strand of CM055829.1, from coordinate 13,248,131 downwards.
CGATTAAAAACAATAATTATTAAAAGTTCAGTGTACATTTACTAAGGACTCTAACACTAAAATATAACACCATTGAGTTTTAAATAAATTAAATTTGTGTTACAGAAATATGTCAGATGGGAAGGCGATTCTGAGAATGTTTTTGTACCATTACCATCTTATAAGCAGAAATATGCATTTAGATAATAATTCATTGAGTTCGTTTTGTTTTGTTTTTTACAATCATCGCCTTGCAACCTAGGCCCTTTTAGGTGGGATGCATCCTCAATCACACAAATACTACAAAATGTCTTCCTTAAAATTTGGAAGGTTCTGAATACTCCAAAATCACCAATATATTATGCTGTATTTTAGGTAATGGTGCCACTCCTCAATCACACAAAATCACACATACATGTACCCTTTGCCTTTATCCCTTTATTATGAACAAAAAACATGTTTTTGTTTTGTTTTTTGTTGGCTCAGTCAACTGATATTGACACATGTGTTTTGCAGTCAAAGTGTCGCCAGTTGTTGGTACATGTACCATACTGCATGCCCAAAACCTTGCGGATCATATGTAGCATCCTTTCCTCAATCTTAAAATGCTCCCAATACCTCCTTACAGGATTTTGTGATGTGAATTGAATTAGGGTTAATGGGGTAATAAATCATTGGTTTTAGAGACAGGTAAATTGTTCCAGTCCTGCTGGTTTTAAGGGGCATATCATAAATCTAACCAGTGGGAAAATTTCATCACAATAGGTGCTCACGTTTTGGGAAAACTGTAGTGAATAATTGTTTCAGGTTTATGACAGTTCAGTCAAAATTGTCTGTGCTCAGCCAGAAGCATTTTTTATAACATTTGTTTATAATTGGCATAACATTTGTATCTTGACTTTAAAATAAATGTCAGAAATATTTTAAATCTTTTAAGCTTTAAATATCATGTCATATTTTTTGTTTATTATATGTTCTCCTTTGAAATACCATACATGGGTTGCATTGTTTTGCTTTTTGAAACAGTTTACAAAAGAATTTTCTCGTAATCAGCTGGAGGAGTAAACAACTGGATGGGCAAAATTACCTGGTTCAGCTCAGTCAAATTTACCAATCGAAACATGGCGCTATGGCAAATTCATTTTGTATTGGCAACTCCAGTACATAAATTTTATAAAATAAAATGCCCTCAAGTATGTTACATAAAATAACTAGTCTATCATTGTATATCCTCATACTTTTGTATAGCTACAGACAGTGGTCAAAATCAGTCAACTGACTGTTTTTGATTGTTGAACTGTGGTCACTACTGGCAGAATCGTTGACTGGGTTTAAATGTCATTTTCACCACCTCAACAATGCGATATAAAAAGCGATTTTACTAGTCAAAATTGCCAACTCATTTTGACCCTTAATCTTTCTTGTATGTTGCATTACTTCGTGCTCTAAACGTAATGAGGTTTGGGCCGTGAAACGTTAGCAGCTGTCAAACCTATATAGTACTACTTACATTGTACATGTCATGCCTTAACATATACAGTGTAGATATTATATGTATCATGTACATGTACATGTACATATACGATAGTACATTACACATACTGTATATTACAATGTACATGTACATAACAATATGGCAAGTCCCTGAGCTGGCTTGCTGATTATGCGAGTGAGCTGTTGCCATTATTGTGCGCTTGCTTTATGTAGTATTCTCTTAAACCGCAAGTTGAATATGCATGAAAAAGGGCACATACCTCACTTAATCGCAAACTGACAACAAGAGCGTTACTCTGGGACAAAAGTTGTGGCGCGGCCGCGGTACAGGAATAAATGGAGCCCGCAGCGCCATGGCCGTGGTGGTTATCAAATCACAGCGGATCGGGCCAGCGCATGCACGGTATATAAAATCACGAGTAACGCCTTGCACCAAGACCAGGTAGAACGAGTTTGCCCGAAATTGGTCTCCGCCTGACACCTTATACTTCTCACTTAACGGGTTGAAATACTGAAGTTGCACGACGATCGGTTCTTTTCCAGAACCTGCAATTTCAACTTCACGTTAGTTGAGATAAACACAGCAATTGGTGTTACCGCCAATCAAAAGCGATATCGATATTCCACCATGCAAACTCCTCAAAACTTATATCAGGAACGCCCTCGGTGGCGCTTATATTGCTAACAGACTTGTCAAGTTATATCAGCGGCTCTTGTACCAGGACGCTTGTAAGCCAGCTCGCCTATGACCTGACATTTCTGAAGAGATGCGAGGAGATGCAACGTAGTCCCGAAGGGCCCGCCGCCCTCTGAGACCCTATCCTAAATAACAATCTTCTGCGAATCATACATACAGCTGGTAAAGCTCTCCTCCGAAACAGATTGCCTCCACCCGTTGTTGCCTATCCTGCATCGATGATGAAATCGAGAGAAGCAGAAACTATAGTCTCCGGTAAGACTATGCTACAACCCGACGACAACAAGATATCCGCCCTCAACGGATAAGTCCTTACGTTTACCTTAGAATCCACTAGAAAGAAGCAAAAAGTAAATTTGAACGCCTTACATCCACGCACAATGGCGGAATGAAAACCCGTTACCACAAACGTCCAACAAGGGAACATGAAAAGAGGGAAAAAGGTTTAACCCGTCGTTAACCTCGGCGAGAACCACACAACCTCAAATAATAGCAGGACAAAGCAAACGTTGCCACGGACGTCCAACAAAGGGAACATAAAAAGAAGGGAAAAGGTTAACCCCGTTAACTTCAGCCAGCCGCCAACTATCTCACCACGGAAACCAGTGTCTCAGCCTTGGGAATGAATTTTGCCACCGCCCCAAAAAGATTCCCCAGTGGAAGAATTCATACAGTCTATTGAACCTTCCATCCGGCTTCGAAAACAAAAGGCGGAGCCGATATCCATTCAGATACACCAGATCTTAAAAACGTGAAGCCCCGAATCCAATATCACAAGACTGGAATATCAGGCTGTCAATAACCTCCGTGACTCTTTGATACACATTCAAAAGGCAGACAAGGGTAATGCCACAGTGGTGATGGACCGCTCAGAATACGATCAGAAGGTTCAGGATATCCTCGACACAGATACCACCCGTCAAAAAGAACCCGATTCCGTTAGCAGAAAGGAAAGTCGCCCAAAACTTCTTTCCTTAAACCGGCAGCACAGCCTTACCCAAAGCACTATACAGGCACCTCCGTCCGTCCAGCTCGAAATGCCCAAATTGTTGCCTACCAAAGATTCATAAACCAGACAGACCGCTCCGACCGATTTGTCTCATCGAGGTTCCCCCGATAACCTCACCAACACTTGACAAGGCTCTTACCACATCCCACTCGTGGGTAGGCCCCACCATGTACCCAATTCAGCAGCAGGTTTTAACATCATAAAAGGGAGCCATTTGCAGGTTTCCGACAGCTTGTTTTGGCGTCCGTCATTTTCACCAATGTACCGACAGGCAGGCTGTCCTCGTAACCAAGTCGATACTCAAACATGATATGCGCTCCCGAACGAACCAGCCTAACGTCAGATCAAATCGTAGATCTACTTTCATTATGTGAAATCCACATACTTCCAATGGAGAGACTTACTATCAACAGTCTTTGGGCACTCAATGGGATCCCCGATATCTCCGGTCCTAAACATCTTCATGGAAGATTTCGAACAGAAAGCCCTCGAGGGGACGGCCTGATACAAACCCAAACTATGGCTTCGATAAATAGATGATACTTTCATCATTTGGCAGCCGCACGGTTCGGGACAAACTGAGTGACTTCCTCGGTCACCTCAACCAGCAACATCCGAGCATTCAATTCCACCATGGAAACGAGACATCCGACTCGTTGCCTTTCCTTGATGTACTCATTTCCCAAACGGGTTGATGGCTCACTTGGGCATTCGGTTTACAGAAAACCCACACACACAGACCGCTACCTAAATGCCCGGTCGTTCCACCACCATCCGTGAAATCCTCCGTGAATCGCAGCACCCTACTTGAAGGGCACACACTATCAGTGATAAAGAGCACTTGCCATCAGAGTTGGAAACATCTTAACGCCGTGTTGAGAGACAATGGGTACAGACCTGATAAACTTAAGTTCCTCCCGAATAGGAGCAGCTCCACGATCCTCTGGCGACGCAAAAAACCCATTGCCGTTACCGTACATCGCCACACTTCACACCAAGATTCAGCGTATCCTGAGGGAAGCTGACATTAAGGTCTACTACGGACTCGAAACAAGTTGAAACGAAGTTACACCCTGGGACAGACATGATCAACCGTCAAGCTGGGGTTGCAATTCCAAATTCCTTGCACTTGTGGAGAAAGTGTACATTGGCGAGACCGGCGAGACCTTACGACCAGGCTCAAGGAAACACAGGCCCACGGCGCGGAAATGGAATGTGACAAATCTGCGATCATCAAACACTCCACCGATTTGGACCATATCATTGACTGGCAGAATGCAAAGATCATAGCGGAAAAGCACTGGTACACCCGTCATTATCAGAGGAGGCTATTGAGATTCTTAAACATGACACTGTCCCCAGGACTCGGCTATTTCATCAGCAACATTTGGCATTCAATCCTACCATCCACCAACACCCACCCCCACTGTCAACTGATACGCCTCCAGCGGGCAACTCACACACAGCAGGAAACACACACAACAAGAACAATGCCACGGTGGCAACCAATCACAACACATCACACAACAGTAGCACCAATCGGGAACACTTCCCGTTACATAATCCCAGCAAATACTTAAAGGGAGTTGCATCGGCAAACCTCTTCATTCTCCTGAAGAAGATTAGAGCAGGCTAATCGAAGCGTTGAGAATAACCCGTAGAGTCCCATGGTTCTCCCTGAACCATATTAACCCGATGAAGTCCCATTGTTCTCCCTGAACCATATTTCTCACTTAGCGACAGTAGAAAAGCGAGTTGGAATTGGTTCCCTTGAACCTTTCTCACTTAACGAAGGTTGATATCTGAGTTGCGACACGGTTCTTTTCAGAACCTGTACTCTCAGCTTCACGTTAGTTGAGATAAACACATGGTGTTACCTGACCCGCAGCGATATAATGAACATATTCATGATCGAACAGCCAATGAGAAAAATAATAAAATAGCAACTATGCAAATCTATCCAATCCGACACAATGAAATGGGCATGATACTGGGATCCTGAATTACAACCTTGTACACAATGCATACACAGTCTGCAGCTCAAAGCATGAACTCAAAAATATACAGCTACTGTACAAAATCAGTTCAGGGCCACAGGCACCGTGATTCAGCTTTTTAAGCATAGTGCAGGGCATACCGTGGAAGCTTTGTATTTTTGTAACAATGAATAACACGATCTAAAAGTGGCCCTACTTTGACATGAGCATTTGCATAAACACTGCTTACATTGGTGATTTTTTTTTCGTCTGAAGGACTGATTGATTTGAAATAATAGGGGTGACTGTTAACATACTGGCTTTACTCTTAATGACGACTTGAATACAACTCGATTGCGTTCATTTTATTACGTTGAGGTGTCCCCTCTGTCGATATGGGATGAACATAGCGTGCGTGAAAGTTTCCCACGCTGCCAAAAGCAATAACAAACTTGTGACGACCATTGGTTTTCACTTACAAATTCTATTATTTCGAGTAAACAGTAACAGGCATTCAAGACCTCAATGTATGTGTTTGTCTATGTCTGAAGCTTACAAGTAGGCCAAAAAATTTCAAAGCACATGTTTTAGGCGTTTTAAAACACGGTGGGTTTTGCCAACTATTTGAATAGTCAAATATTCCCCGAATAGTTGCCGCGATTAATCGAATAGTAAATTTCACTTCTGCGCCCAGGCCTGAGCCGCGTGAAAACAAAGTGTGTCTTACAGAAATCGATTACAGTGAATTATGTGCCCAATGTTCATGCGTTTGCTGCGTCCATTCTAGAGAAATGGAATAAACATACCTTTTACAATTCAGTGTTCAGGGTTCCCCTTTATTTACTAATGGCATTTTGTGTGTAATATGTAAAAATTAACAATTTATCCTTTTTCCAAGATTGAGAACTGAAAAAATATATGCGCGTAAGTCTTTTCAATTTCATGACTAAAGTTAATTAAAATAAGAAAAATAAACCAAATAATGTTGTTTTTTGGAAATAAATCTTTGGTTGAAGTAAATTGATGAGATACTATCCATATGTCTAGTTTGTTTAATCTTGACATATGGTTTCTTTTCGTTTGATTTTTTAAATTGACTCCTTTTGAGGTTTGAGGACTTGAATACAAGTCTGCTATTTTTCAGTACGTCTGGGTATACATTTTTTGCAACCTTTCCCGTAAAAACAATAATATCAATGTTGTACCTTCTCTTTATGACCATGTGATAATGTAGGTCCAAGTTTAACCATAGCACTGGTAATTCTCTTCTAAATGCATATCAGAATTTCATTTTGGTTATGGAACAATTCTCTTCCTAAATTCCACATTACTAACTGCTACTGAGATGAAACTTTCATGGGATATTTGTATTATGATTCAAAGAGAATAATCATACTCTTAGAAGCAATATAACGAATGGTGTACCTTACCTTTAAGACGTCTGATTAGAACATTCTGCTGACAATGTGTGTCTCCGGTGATGGATTGGGATTGTGTAACTTCTCTGGATATCATCAGTAAATGCCTGTTAATATAATGAGAAATCAACAATAATATAATTAAATACATGTTCACAGACACAAATAGTGTTATTCTTGGTTTTGCTGCAATTGTTCAGAGTATCCAATTGTTTGTCATCAACTAATCATTGCTAAATAATGAAGTGAAAACTAAGTTTGGGGCGTGTCCACAGGCAATAAAGGTATTTCCTAAAAAATTTCCAAGGGGAACGTAGGAGAGGTATGTATTCCTTTTTGATTTAAGCCCCCCCAATTAAAAAAAACAAAAAAAAAACATGCGATACATCTTTAGGCGTAATAGTTTCTGCTTCAAATTGATACCAATTTCAAAATCCTTTTGAACTCAGGATTGGAACACATTTTTATTAGAAAAATGTTTCCTTTAATTTCATGGGCAAAGTTTTAAGAAAAACTAACCTTAATATCTGGTTGATGCACCTAGTAGTTTCAGCATCTGATGCAGCAATGGATTCTTTCCTCTATCAATGTCATCATGGCCTTTTGCTGGCAGATAGAGGCAGCAAAATACATTGTCACATGTTATGTCAACCTGTAAAAAGATAATGTTTCACATAAGGACCCGATACAGCATTTGTTAAAGTGTTGGGTTTAAAAGATGGGCTCCGTCAGCTGTACTGAATAACTACACATACTTGCTTTGCAATGGGAGTATGTGATTGGTAACAATTTCTCAAATTTTAACATAAAAGGTATCTGCTTAAAACTTATTCCAATTTCAAGAACCTTTATAACCCAGCTAAGGCCACATTATAATTGTATAAAATGTGGGGTTTTTACCGAGATGGTAGAGTTTTTACAGAAAGGAAAACATAATTTTTTTTTAAATAATAGTTTACCAGAAAATAAGTGCAAACTAATTTTGGGTTTTGTAAAACCATGTTTCTCCTGAATATTTAGTTATTCGTAATTTTTTCTTTTTTGTAAATCCTTTCTTAAGTAAAACAGCGATGTTCCGATGGAAAAGTAAATTTTCAGAAATTGCAGTCAAAACATGGGTGATACATCTTTAACACAAATAGTTTCTATTTCAAATTGATACCAAATCCTTTTGAACCCAAGATTAAGACATTTTAATTAATACCCAAAAGATTGTTCATAGAAAACTCACCTTAATAGTAGTAGTAAACAGTTGCAGAATGGATGCAGCAATAATTCTCCGTTGATGTCATCATGGCCTGTGCTGGCAGATAGAAGGGGCAAAATACATTATTGCCACATGTACGTGATGACAACCTGTAATTGTAAAAGAAAAATGAAACGGGAATGATTTACTTGAAAACATTATGAACATCACGGCTGTGCTGGGTATCCGGGTACTATTTTCCTTCTTAAAAAAATCCTCCGCTTCAGAAAATAGAAGAATCCTACTATAGTTGCCACTGCATACAATGACTGTTGGTCACTAATTGGGGAGTTGATAAGATCAGACTGACATGACTGAGAGTCAAAAATGACCTGATTTTTCATGAAACAAATATTCTGCAATAATTTGAAGCATATAATTTATGTCCATCATGTATGTTCTCCACCTTACTGAGCAGATAGGATTACATTTTGGTTGTTGGGTTTGATATTCTAAGTCAAGATCATATATGTCAAATCAAGGTGGCTGTTTTTGGTTGTCAATAAACAAGATGGCGGGGCCTATGTTTAAAATGTTTGGCCATTTAAACTGTATTAAATGATTTGACAATGCTTATTTTATTGTGCTGGAGATTCATGATTTCAGTCTCCTATTTTTAAGAATAACCATGTAATAGGTTTATCCCAATATTTTTCAAACAACTGCCGCAAAACATACAGGGGATACAAAATGGGGCATGTTTTTGGCGCAGCTTTTGTGACGTCAATAATATTTTTGTTTGTCAGCGTTGCGCCCACAGTCATCCCACAATTCCTTGCAGCTGCTATTTGCGATAAGGCTGTTGTCACTGTGAGTGTCTGAACATGGCTCCTACACGCTAAATATAACAAATTATCTAACTCGTAAACCTATGATTTCTCCTTACAGAAAATCCTTTCACTTTCAGTGGTCGAGAGGTTAAGACATCTATCTGCACTAGGTAAGTAAAGGAGGTCGTGGGTTCAAACCCACGGAGTCGCCTGTGGTTTTTTTGAACACTCGGAAAGAATAGAGTATACAGTGCTATACACATGTCGGTGTGGGCAAAATTAAATGAAGAGTTTGTAATACACCAGGCAAAATTACTCTTTTGTCATTTACCTGCAAGAAAAAAAAAATCCACCACGTGGCATTTTAAAATCAACTTAAATGTGCTACTCAGTCATGTCGGTGTAACGTTACTCTTTAGTCTTATTCTTAAAACTAAGTTATAATTATATTTCATAAAAAAATGTTTCGGTTCGTTGTTCAGTTTACGTCTTCACCAAAATATTTAGTAAACAAAATGATTCTTGAACTCACCTTAATCATTGAGAAGTAATTCTGTCCATAACTTTGCCTGCTATTTCGGGGGGAAAAAACTGTCAAAACGGCCCAAACTCTGTCGACTTCAATATATGGCGTCTATCATGAACGAAAAGCACTCAAGAACGAGCTCACGTGACTACCATGCATGCTTTGCGCGCGTAGATTTGAATAAACGTGTTTGTCGTGCGCGCGCAGGTAGCTGCTGTCATGAGCGTTGGCTCGTCCCCAGGATCGCCTTTATCCAATGGCGCTGGTATACTCCGATATCTCTGCGCTCTCATTGGTTAATTTTGTGACCCTTGTAACTCGCGGTCATCGCTACTTCCTGTTTACGTTCTATGAAACAGTAAAAAGTCACTGGTTTCTGGGGCGTGTTTCGCGACCTAACCAGAAACTTGTTTCTGACGTCATATTCTTGACCAGAAACAAGTGGCAAAACGACGCGAAAACGCGAACGTAACCAGAAAATTGTTTTTAGTCATTGCGACATGTTAAATCATCAACGCTTCTCAAAATATTATACGATGTAATTTTTTTTTTTGCAAAATAGAACTTACTCGTGAGTGCTAGTAATAAACTTGAAAGATATACTGATATACGAAGAATCATTTCATGATGGCGTTCATTCCGGCGTTTGTTGAAGAAGGCAATTAGGTTTGAAGTAATATTATTATTATGTCTTAGATTACCTTGTGTTTTGCCCGAGACGTTGCTATACAATTGATAGTTAATTTGCTTTGATGGTTTTTATTGGGGGAGGATGAGGGCGCTCGTATTTTCTAAATATTGTTGTGTTCATTTTGTTATTGTTTTTTAGTTTATTGCTTCATTTTTAATCTTCCCTTTTATTCCTATCTTTAATTGTAGACTGGGAGGGGGGTCTATTTGTGCAATTTAGTCCTTTACATTTTATTTCGTATGTAATTGTCCGTTAAGACTGTTTTATCATTATTATTATTAATTCATCTGTACCTCCTGTAATATTTTTTGTATAATATTGATATATTTTTATATAATATGAGGGCCCCAAATGATCAGCTGTGCTGGATGGGTTACCCTCGTTAAAGATGGTTTTAAATAAATAAATAAATAAATAAATAAATAAAAGTAATTATTTTCGAATGGGCTGATTCAGTTGGATTGGTGTATACGAATAAACATGTGTAGGCCTATCATAACACAAAATATTTATTCACGATTGTATATCGATATGTGATAGTAATGTGACTGGGCCGTATTAATTTAATTTTTGCCCTACACCGACGTGTGTATAGCACTTTGTGTGTATAGCACTCAGTGCTTTCCGAGTGCTCTGTGAAAAAACTGCACAGGCGACTCAGGCGGGCCATTCAGTGTTAGTGTTATTAAGTCTTTGGATTTGTCAAATTTGGCCCCTTTTAGGCCCTAATTTTTAAATACAAAATCTCACATAACAATCATACACGCCTTGCACCCCAGCTGGTCAGTACTGTAACAAGATTGGGGAGAGGGGTAATTGGTTAAAATTGATTCACCAGAGGTGGTGTGGGAAGGAGGTGGGGAGAGGAAGGCATGGGTGGCAGTGCAGTAGGTCAAAGGGTTCCTGCTCCCTACCGATCCCACCGCACCCTACCATTCCCTGCACCCCTACCGATCCCACCGCACCCCTACCATTACCACTGCACTCCTACCTCAATCTAACTAACATGATAAATTGTCTGCCACTGCTGATGCAGATACAGTTTTGAAATGTGTAAATGCTGGATGAGTACAAGACTAATAAGTACATTTTCTCTCTCCTACGATCATTGAGCAGAATATAATTCATAAATAACGTGACAGAAACACAGCGGCGTAGCCAGGACTTTTCAGTGGGGGCACAGGGGCATTGCTTTTCAGTGGGGGCCAGGGGTATGGGTTTTTTTCCCTTTTCACTTTATCTTTTCTGTTTTGGGGGCTATGAGGATTTTTCGTGGGGGACACCTGGGGGGCACTGGAAATTTTGTGTGGGGCACGTCCCCCGTGGCTACGCCGCTGCAGAAACACAACTTCCACATAGTTGTAGCTTTTTATCTCTAAAACCAAACGTTAATGACCACTACCAGTGGGTACGAGGTGAAATGAGCGAACTTCTGATATTAGAGAAAGGGGGCGCCCTCTACAGTATTATTACGATTATTATACCGGCGGACAATTTAACTCTCTTAATCTCACGACGAAGGTATTATGTATGTACAGCCTACACTGAACAACCAACCTGTGAAAAGTTTCAGTTTATAACGTTATGTTCTTAACAAGAATATAAGAGTTCTCTTTCTGATTAACTTATTGGCAATAATTTCACTTTTCATAAAATACGACAGTATCTGAAAGACAAGCAATTTAGTTATATTATAGGCTTGGGCGGCTTTTCGTGAAAACCGTGACTGAGAAGTGACGGTATTTTTTTAACCGAAACCGAACCGATGGATTTGTACCATACCGAAACTTAAAACTGCCAAATACCGCTGTTTTTTCGTCGCCAGCTATAGAATTTGGATAAAAACAATCAAGTTAACTAAAAGCATTTTATTAATGTGTAAAATCATCCCTTTTTGAGCCGGGGCGATTTATCCATAGGACAGTCTAGACCTAATTTCGCTGATCCGCGGTTAGATGTTTCTACAGTATTTGTCAAGCTAACAAAATATAAAAACATTGCTGTACATAAATATTCATTGAGAGGACATTTTAAATTATGGGTACTCTCAAACGCATTCTGATGCATATTAATCGTACATCAAATTTTGCCAAAATAACAAAAATATTTGGGGTGGGGTGGGGACATTGCCCACCAAAAATATTGTGGGTACATGTCCCGCCGTCCCCCGGGATCGCCACCGGTCACCCGTGACGACAGTGGACCATTGGTGTTTGACAATGGTTAAATACATTTTTGGGCAATAAACACTTCATTGGGCAACTAGAGTTGGTCCACGTCAATAATAATGTGAGCGTGTAAACTACTAGTAGGCCTACTATGCTACCGAACAACTCGAAATCTTTGGAAGTTACAACATTTGTAATTACCACATTATCAAATGAACGATTTGTTATCTAAACATTCACGTCAGGCATCAACCATCCTGATAAAATGTTTTGTCTGAAGAGCTTTAATTTTAGAAAACAAGAACAAATAGGGGCAAAAAGTTGCAAATAATAATTATTTCGTAAAGGACATCCATAAGTAGGGCCTACCCTTCTCTTGGACTGAAATGCCAGTACTGCTATAGCAAAAATAACAACAAAAATTATACTAAACCTTAATTTTTTGGTATAAATAACCATTAAATCGGCTTCCATAAAATATGTACATCGCCCTCCACTGACAGGAAGTTGTTAACGTTTCAATTTAGTGGTCTCAGTATTGTTCCAATTCACTGATAGCTCAGTTGGTAAAAGCGGCAGACTGTTAAATGAACGGTCCTAAGTTCAAATCCCACCAGAGAAAGGAATGATTTTTTTAAACCCAATTGATATCCTTTAAAATACTATAACACACTTAAATTGCAATCAAAATCTACCAGTGTACTCGTAGCTCGATCGATTAGTGCGCTGGTATAATATTCCCTCAGACCAACGGGGTCCGGGTTCGATTACCGTCTGCGCCCAATTTAGGAAACTTGGTTTTACCTGGAACTGGCCCAGCCTATGCCAAAGCGCTGGTAGAGATAAATCGCGGGCTCCAAAATGCCTGTATATGGTATTCTCCGAGGTAACTTTTAAATTTATTTATTTATTATTATTAAATAACATAATTCAACTGGTGCATTTACATTGGGACCAAAATTGGGAGAAGAAAAATCAGGTCGGGTACAGTCAATTTAGTCAAGCGAGGACGATCACTGATACATTTTAAATACTTAATTAATTAATCTCAAAGGATAATGATGAAGGAGAAGGGAGACTGGTCATATGACATCACCGGCCGTCTGTGTAACATCACTGACCACGGGTTTTCGACTCGTGCGAATCTTAAATTAGAGAACACACGCATGGTCGCGTCTTAATATAGAGAACACACGCATGACATTTTCATGAGAAATTAGTGGCAGTGGCGTAGCTATGGGCGGGCCAGGCAGGGGGCCTAGGCCCACCCACTCTTCTAGGCCCTGCCAATGCAAATAAAGCTTTTTGTATAACTTTTTTTTTTTAAACGATTTATGTTGTTTGCATTCCTCTTCTATGTATGTTTGTGTGATATAGGCTACAGTGCATTTTATTTTATACTGTATACTTTAAAAGGACAGGGCTATCATGCTTGTAGCCTACTGTTGCGTTCTTTATGAGCATGGCCTAAGGTGTCTCACAGCACATTTTGGCCTATGATTTAACGAATCAATTTAATGAAGTGAACCTTTTTTACTAAATGATTTGTGGCATTATGACTTTCCATGCGTTTCATGGTGTGTATCGTGATCTCCAATCCTTGTAAATATTGTGTGTCAGTGTGTGCGTGTGTGCGTCGGTCGCTGTTCCACCGGCACAAACATAAATCGGCGCCCGTGTATGGATGGATTTATGGATGAATTCTATGGCCCGTCCATTTTACTCAGGCCCAGCCGAATCTTTTATTTCTGGCTACGCCACTGATTAGTGGTGTCAAGGATTAGTTGAATTTATTTTGGTATTGTATAAAATATTGAGAGCATTCATTACCTAAGATAAATGTCGTAGGTAACATACTTCTGGTAACTCTTAAAGGTAACAACATAAGCTTAATCACCAAACAAATGTTTGCGTGAGGTATACGTTCATTTAAAGGTTTATACATTGGATATTACCGGTAACAAATAAATAATTATACCAACAGTGTACAAATAAGTAATGACTGCATGCATTTTATTCACTATTTTCTCATAAACAACATACCGTAATAAACTGAAATTTTCACAGATGAGATATAATGTATCTTTCACATAAAGGATGCTGTAACATGTTCCTTTTAATGGCGAAAATTGGAAATTATTTATTTATTTTTCTTGGGGGGATTCTAAGAACTCTGCTGTTTCCGTACAGAGGTCATATGCAAAATATCTATCCAAGTTATATTGTGGGGCCACATTTCAACTTGACATCATGTCTCTGTTCACGTATTTGTCTGTGTAGCCTTGCCCAACATACCCCCCTCTAGCAGCAATTTATAAGGCTAGTACAGACCAATACTGCAACTCTTAGAGACTTGATCTCAAGTCTATGTGTATTGTAGCCCTTTATTTAAAGGTGTCATCTCATAAATTGTTACTGTGACATTTCAGTTTTGTCCCAAGAGGGCGCTTTTGTGATTTTGAGGCATCATTGGCTTGAATAGATTATGGTTAGATGAGGAGGGAAAAATCTTACAATTAAACTTAATTTAAAACTTATATTCCATTTGAATATGTAAACTGTTACCTAGAAATGAAGTCGGATTAAAATAAATGCCTTTAAAAACTGAAGTTAAGACAATTATACACTAGTGTGATTTGGGGAAAAATAATCTTCTTCGATAGGTTTTTCCTAAAAAAATATAAAAAATTAAATATACCTTGTTTCTGCACAAATTTGAATCATCAGTAATTTAAACACCAGTCCAATTTCATTTGATCATGAATATTATAACCCGACTCATTCTATGTTAACAGTTTGTTTGTTTTAGCTCAGTACTTACTTGTCCTTTTGATGAAACTTTTTGTCAAAACCTTTTACAGAAAAGTGATATTCAGTCAAACTTTTTTTCAAAATATTTTCTGGCTGAAAGATTGTACCATTAGGCTACTGTTATGGCTTTCTTTGGTATTCAAAGTTTTCAAACCAATTCTTTTGACATGATATTTTTATCTGAAATGAGGTGAAGGACATTTAAGCACCGAATCGACGAATTATCCTTGGTTAACCACTTTAGTTATATTCCTATCGAAGGTGATAATTTGCCAGCTGATGCCTTTCTTATTTATATCTAGTCCAGAAAAAGAGGAAACAAATTTGAATGAAGTTTTGTATGATACAAAATAGTAGTGCTTACCAATAATACAAATTACATGTATCAGTGCACATATAATTAAGATAATTGTTCAAATAAATGGTGAGCATAAACAAGAATGTAAGCATGGTACAAGTTATATTGAGAATGTTGAATGTAAGCATGGTACAAGTTATATTGAGAATGTTGAATGTAAGCATGCTACAAGTTATATTGAGAATGTTGAATGTAAGCATGCTACAAGTTATATTGAGAATGTTGAATGTAAGCATGCTACAAGTTATATTGAGAATGTTGAATGTAAGCATGCTACAAGTTATATTGAGAATGTTGAATGTAAGCATGCTACAAGTTATATTGAGAATGTTGAATGTAAGCATGCTACAAGTTATATTGAGAATGTTCAACCATTTCCATACAAGGAAAACAACTATTTTAATAACAGCAGCTTTCAGTGCTGAAAGTGCATTAATTTAAAAAAGTAAGAAATACATCAATTGGCAAATTATCAACCACCAATAAGTGCATAAACACAAACTCAATGAATAATTTATGAGACTAGAAAACAGAAGAGTGCTCCAAGCTTAAAACCATTGTTTCATAACATGTCATACATGGAATTCAAAAGTGGTCTTCTGAAAACAAACCTACTTGGGGTAAAAGCTCAGATGGTATCAAACATCCCTTGAAATGTGTTTGTCTGAGGTGATATCATTTGAGTAAAATTAGTAAAGTTACTTGGGGTTAAAGTTCATGATGGTATGAAACATCCCTTTAAATGTGTTTTGGTTGATATCATTTCAGTAGAATTAGTTATTATCCAACTGGGTTTTACATCTTAATAAGATGTTTGACAATTGAAACTGTAAATGCATTCGTCAAAACAGACTTCAGCATTTTTCTCATTCATTCTTTCTTCAGGAATAACATTATTAGAAAACAAAGTCCAAGTTTTAAACCATCTGGAGTAAAAATCAAGACACTTCCTAAAAAACCACATAAGACTGGGCGAATCAACTTCAAAAGTAAGACAACTCTCTAAAGTCCATTAATACACTCACTGGCCAAAAGTATTGCAACATGCTCAAAATAGCACTTTACAGTACCGGTAACAGGTGAGATAATCATTTAATCCGATTTCATCGATCGTGTATTACATAGCAAGAACAGTATAAAAGAACATTGACTTCAAAACAAAGGCAATTTCAAAAAGTCTTAAGTCTTAAGTCTTAAATAAAATAAATTATTGTAACACAGTTCTCCAAACTGAACTTTGATGTGAATTTCAGTGTTGCAATACTTATGGCCAGTGAGTGTAGTTTGAAAGCTTTGTCACACTTTTAACCCCTGTTGATGCCATCAGACAGTGTGGATAAAGTAAGGTTGCAGTCACTTCATTCAAGATGTTCAAGCTACAGAGGTTCCGCCATCCTTCACATTCTGAGGAAATAAAAAGTCAATGAAATAGATTGTAATATTTGCAAAAGTAAAGCTTAAAGATATTCTGGTATTGCATTGGTTATTTAACAAAAATCTAATTGTACACTTCCAATGTAAAACTGATTTGAAGTTAATAATGGGGTTATTCAGTGTCAAGTCACCTATTCAGGGTCCTCAGGTGACCCTCTCAGATTTGATTGAAAAAAATCCCAAAACATAGCTTTTATCCTTCAAACTCACACAAACAAAAATTCAAATCTTAACTCCAAGTGGTTTGTCACTTTCCCTTCTTTATGTACACAAATGTTGCAAACACTTTGACCAATTTCAAAAACTTATTACTTTTTATTGGAATAAAAACTGTTATATAGATTAACTGCTACTTGTTTTCTTCAGAAAAAAAGAACAAAGTCATTATCCAATTATATCTGGAGTTATTCACTCTTGAAAACCCTGCTTTGATTCTTTGTAAAGTCCTTATTTTATATTTTCGACCCCCAATAATTGCTTCTCTTCACCCAGCAGTTTAAATGGGGACCTGTGATGGCAGAGATGGTAATTGTGTTTGATTAAACTCGTTGCGCTACACATTTGGCAGCATGGGCTGTATGCTCCCCAGGGAATTGAGATGGTTCTAGTAATTATATAACTAAAATATTTGAGCAGTAACTATCATAATTTTGGCTACATAAAAATGAAGTGAAAACAGGATTTTAGGCATACCCACAGGCAATAAAGGTATTTTATAAAAAATTATAATACTTTTATATTTTAGTATAATTAATGACGGTACATTTCGTTGTATGCCTGGATGAAGGATGTAACGAAAGTGTGACGGGCTAAAGGTTGTAAGCAACTAACCCTCCTACTATAGCTACACTTTAGCAGGAAGTAGCTATAGAGGTCAAAATCAGTCAACTGCCTGTTTTGACTGTTGACCCAAATGTGCACACAGGGGCATTTTGATTAGTTTTTACTGTCATTTTGACCACCCTGAACAATACCAGACAATCCTTTTACCAGTGGTCAAACTCATTTTGACCTATAAATGTACTTACTACATGTAAGGTTTGACAGTTTTTGACTTTTAAAGTGCACTAGATATTCCTTGTGAGTATATCAACATTTTGACTGATTTTGACCCTTGTAGTAGTCGGAGGGTTAATGTGCAAAATCGTGTTTCAAGAAAACTGAGTGTGAATGTTTGGTAGTTTTTCTGCCATTTATAAATCATTGTAATAAAGTTAAATTCCACATGGGAATGGAAAAACATGTCTTGGGAGTAATTCTAGCAATAAATATATAACAGTTATGTCCTACTTTTTTTCCAAAGGAGCCATTTCATTGCTTACGACCTTCTGCTGGGAACAAAATTGTACTTTGTGCCGGAAGAAGGTCGTAGAGCCTTATGATCTTCTTCGGGGCAGTAGTATGTCTAATGCCGGAGGGGGCATTTTAACAAAAAAAAGATATTTTGAAACGTATCAAAAAGATATTTTGGTATGGTAAAAACCTCATCAAAAAATCGAAGGGGTTTTAGCGTAGTTTTTTAAAAATTAACATCATCACGATTAAAAATTAACATCATCACGATTAAAAATTAACATCATCACGATTAAAAATTAACATCATCACGATTTTTAAAAATTAACATCATCACGATTAAAAATTAACATCATCACGTTTTTTAAAAATTAACATCATCACGATTAAAAATTAACATCATCACGATTAAAAATTAACATCATCACGATTAAAAATTAACATCATCACGATTAAAAAAGAGACTTTAAAAAGTGAGATAATGAAATAACTATTATCTAGTTGTATAATAAAGATGCCTACACAGAAACAACTCAAATACGCATTGAAACAATTGAAAATATTTAATAGAGTATTCTGTAATAGTAACATAAAATTACTATTGATTAAAAAAGACAATAAATATCACTACGTTTGTAGAATGTATGAAAAAATATTATTACCATACAGAATCATTTTAGCAAACGGTCACGTAACTCGTATTCTTACGGTTATTACAGAGATTTGGTGAGGTTTTAACGTAGTTTTAAAAAGTGACATAATGAATTAATATTATATTGTTTAATAATAAAGATGGAAGAGAAATAATTATGTGTGAATGGCTTTTAGTTGGTAAAAACTGAAGTGTTGTAGAATGAGTATTCGTGGTGATGTCTATTGCCCGATGCATCGATGGCGTATTCGGCTAGGAAAAAGTATTCCACTTGCATGTTATAGATGTAAAATGGCACAAAAGCAAGGCGGGCTCGTGTACGAAATGCACGAGGATATTAAATGTAGTGAGAGTAAAAATCTAAACGTTGTTACAATAGAGTGATGAAAGAATTGTTGGAAAAGAAATTTCTTTATGGATTATAAATTATAATTACAGCGTCGCTGGGGCGTACGGAGGAGGTCTATCAAACGTTTTACACGCTCCGCTACTCGCGAAGCGTGTTTTGATGACACGAAGCGTAATAGTTTTTATTTATCATCAAAGCTACTTTAAACTCAAAGTTTTCTATAAGATTTTTTTCTGCATTTACACGCTCGCGCGAAGCAACATCAGAGTTTACTTGCGTTTTAACCTCCGGTTCACTCTTCGCGACTCAGTTTTTCTTTCATTTTATAATATTTTTCTCGCTCTTCAGTCACGAGCACGAATTCTTCTTGGTTAATGTAACCGTCTTCTAAAGCTTTACTAACGTGGTTTTCGATCGTGTTGAGTTTACTCAACGCTAAAATTCGTATTTCATCGTGTTTTTTAGCTTTTTTATACAATTTATTTTTAGCGTAAATAAGAGCTAAAGCTGCGACTCCCAACCCCAAAGCTAAACCTTCTAAAGCTAATCCAACGGGTGATGATACAACCGTTGCGATATACTGGCTATTCCGATGGATCCCGCTCCAATACAGCCCAATTCTGCGAGAGTTTCTGCGTTGTTACAAGCGTTTATGATTTTATTATATTTTTTATATACACCCTCACGTTCATTTATTTCTTTTTGGAGTTCTTTTTGAATATCATCGATTTTTTGCAATCGAAATGTTTTAGCGTCATCTATCAAAGGCGGTAAAGGTGGTAAAGGTGGTAAAGGTGGATAAAGTACGTTCGTTGATTCTATAGGCATGCTCATTTTTTATTAATAGAAAAATATTTTAATTTATTGGAAAAGTATTAATTGGAATTTTTTTAATTTTTATTTCATAGCATATTCCTGTATTCACAGCGCCAAAAAAGGTAGCTTGAAAATAGAATTTAGCATGATTTTCTTCTACATTTGTAATGAAACATATTACACATTCTAAATAACGAGGTTCATTACTAAAAGAAAATTCATTCCCCTCAGGAAAATCAATACGATTAGTTGCAAAATTATACTTATCAAATTCTTCACTTTTTACTATAGAATAATAATTATTATCACCTCTATTCATTTTTGCATATAATGAATAAAAAAATAAATGGTCAATTAAAACATTTATTTCATTTTTATACCAAAAAAGTTCTAAGCCTAAATTATTTAAATAATTAAATGATAAAAAAGGTAAATCTGGTACAAGTTCACTAGGACTGATATAATTAGTTTCTTCAAAGTCAAAATTTCTTTTACTGTTTAAACTATGCTCACTCGTTGTTCGCTTCGCGTCAGCGCGACTCGGTCCGTAAATACTCGCCATTTATATTATAAATTATTTAATTAGATGGTAAACTTGCAATTTTTATATTGAAACAGATTTTTGAATTTAGCGAACCGAAAAACTCCTTCAACAAAAACTTTTCTAACGTTTCATGTATTTTAAAACACATTTCGTATTTTAAATGTTGAATTTCATCATCGAGAAAATGAAATTTTTCATCTCGTTGCGGAGAAGGAATATAATAAATGTTGGGAGCGTAATCGCGCGTCGTTGAATGCGTGACGAAACTATCAGTTTTAATAAACTGCGTGAAAATACTACAGTACGTGGGCGCGGTCGTAAACAAGAAAAAGGGTTGTTTAAAAATATCGTGCCATCCGAGTACAACGTCGACTTTTTCGATTAAAACTAATCGCTGTAAAATTTCATCTCTGTTTAGATATCCGTGATGTTCGTAAATTTCGTCTTTCGATTCATCGCTAGCGATCGTTCTAATATTCGTTGTACGCTTCGCGTCAGCGCGACTCGGTCCGTAAATACTCGCCATATTTTATATTATTTCAACATTTAAAATAATGGGGAAACCGTGATTATGTATATCTCTACTTTTGCTATCTCTAACTCGAAAACTCAACTCGTTAAAAGTTCCGAGTCGTAATTTTTTTGCTAATGGATTTGTATATTGCATGAACATGCTTTCACCAAACGACGCATCTTGCAAAGGCAGCGAGTTTAAAATTGTGCAGGCTTTTCCGTTGAAATAATTATCGGTCGTAGAAATTTGATCGCAATGAATGTAAAACAATTTAAAAAGTTGTACGTCAATTTTGTTGGTGTATTCTCCCGCGGTTAGAGATTCGCTATGCAACCCCAATAAATTAGCCAACCCAGATGTAAATTTAACGCTCTTGTTCGCTTGAGCTAATATTAACGTGTATTCACCATTGGATTTATCGATTCTATACGTTATCCAAGGCTCATTTTGCTATAATCTCGATAATTTCGATAATGTTGTAAAGGCCCGCTTGATAAATTTTACTTCACCTTCGATTCACCAACCGTACGAATTAGTATTTCTTTCTTTTTACGTATGTTGTAATATCCCACCCAAATGTTTACGCTGTGTAATATAATCGAGAGATTGCCTTGCCGATTATCGATAACGTTTTCTAAAGAAATCGATCCACCTTCTTTACCAATTTCGATTTCAAACGTATGATACATTTTATTATTAAACAATATATAATAAATGACGTTACCGCGAAGCACGTTTCCATTAGCATTCGAGAGTAATTTTACGTATTCGTACGAGCAATCTGGAAATTTTAAAGCGCCTCTCGATTTTAACGATGATGATTTAACGAGTATAAACATTTACGTAAACAAGAACGAGTTTTTTAACGTTCGTTTTAATAATGTTTTCAACGACTACAAGCTGCCTCGCGTTAAAAGCGATGATGTTGTAGACGATTGGTATTCCAACCCGCTCAAATTTTATCAAAATCAAATAAATTTTGTAACGTACTGCGCTACGACGAGATGCGGCGTGAGTTATCAACATTTAAACCATTTAAATATGATGATTCGTAGTTTTTTTAGATTTCACGTCTATTATCAAATTAGACGATTGCTCAAAGAAATGAGCTGCCCCGCATCTTTTCAAAATTTCTATAATCCGTTTACCAATAATATAGACGTGAGCGCGTACAAAAAAATATGTAAAGAATTTCACCTTTCTCAAAACAACAATTGGAAACAACGAGTCGATTTAAATTCAAACGGATTAGGAACGGCTTATTATTACGACAACGGTATCAAAGCGGTACCCAATAACAACTATAACAACATTAGTTTGAATGTTATTTCTACCGAGGTGACCGATTATGATTATTACAAAACCGCGACTAAAATGAGTTTTGGAGACCATCCTTCGACCTATACGATCGCATTCATTACACAATCTTCAACCAAGCTCGCTTGGTCAAAATTTATAATTAGCGTAGCTAGAGGTTTTACGGATGTTGGTACGCAACGAATAAACGACTCGTTAAGAACGTACGTTTACGCGATTTTAGGGGCTCAAGCGCAAGCAAAAAGCTCATTTTTAGCGGGTGGTACGGGTTTAGACGCGCAACGTGAATTTATAAATATAGTAGAAGCAGAGATTGACTCTCCGGTCGATTTACAATCTTCTATTCAACGATATCAAGATGTTTTACAATACGCTCGCAGTAGTTTAAACTTTTGTCTAGGAGAAAATTTATACATGATGCCTAGCGATATGAATTTACGAATAGGTAATTATGCGGGATACAACAATAATCTATTAATTGCGACGAGCGGTTTATCTTTAGGTTCAAATTTAGATACAAATTCAACGCCCGTTGTTTTTCCTATTTTACCTTTGCTTAACGACAGCGAATCAATTACTGAAGATGATTCTATGCAAGAAACAAATGTTAATAATGATAACACCGGGCAAGACTCTTTAGAAGATGCGATAAGCGATGCTAGTCATCAACAAGAAAAAAATTCTTTAATACTTGGTTTTGCGATTTTAGCCGGTGTAGGCGTTATGATTTATGAATTGTTTTAACGCGTCAGCGTTTTCTGAGTGGCAGCTAAAATTAATACTCCAACTCCACTTAGCGTTATTAATAAATGTTCCGCGGTCCACGCGACAATGTTGGAAGCCGTTTTTAATAACCAGCTTACTATACTACCGATAATAGCTGGCAAAGCGGCTAAAGCTTTCGCCCCCAGTTTAGATAATACATTCGCTAGATTTTTTAATGTTTTTTGTATCCACTCTTTTACGCCGCCGCTCGGGGGTGTTGGTGGAATGGGTTCTGGTATGGGTGTTGGTTCTGGAACTATACCGATCGATTTGACGATAAAAGCAATGGTCATACTAAAAGCCGTTAATATGCTGATAATCGTTACACCTTGTTCTCTAAATAAAGTTTTAATTCTTTCACCCAACGTAACGTCTCTTTCTAACATTTTAACAACAGTTTCTTTAATTCTATTAATTTGACTACGGAGAACGTAATCTTGCGCATCAATTTGCTCTATTAAAACTTGTTTTTCATCGTTTAGTTTCCGCAAGTTTTGTTTATATTTTTCATCAACATTATATCCTCTTTCTTCTGCATCAACAATTAATTCTTTCGCATCAGAGATGTTTTGGTTGACTATTTTAATTTAGTTAAAGATTTAATTGTTCACCCGATTAGTAGTCATAACGTCTTTGAGCGCCAACACTTCTCCATTCTATATTTAATTCTGTTTGCGCGTCTTGATCTCTCGAAAGAGTTTCATCCGCCATTATTATAGCTTCTTCTACTTTTTTAGATTTTTCTACAAGCGGTAGAGCGGGTAATCTTCTACCAATTTTCTCTTGTATCGGTTTTTCCGGTTTTTTTAACATTTTGAATACCTTGTTCAATTTCAGAGTATGGTAAAAAATCGTCCCTAGTTAAGCCTTTGGTCTTGAGTACTTAATGATAAAAATGGTTCAGCTCCTTTTAATTTAGTTAAAACATTTCTTTTCCACCTTTACGAATATAGAGCACACTTTTTGGTTTTCTAATCTTTCTTCAAAATCATTATAATCTTTTATATCTGTTTTTATACCTATACTATTATAAAAATCATTAACTGCTAACCGAAGTAGACGATCTTTTATAGATAAAATCGGCGTACTAAAGACGTTTCTTGTTCCTCGGAATATCACCCAAGTTGTTGACACGCATTTCATCATCAAAACATTCATCTTCGGGTTGATTAAACATTGGGTCTAATTCGATATATGGGTTTCCTCCTTCTTCCATTTTATAATATCTTTTATTTTAACAATCTATAACTCGCGTAACCAACTACACTCATACCAATAATGATAAACACCATCTCTCCCGTTTTTTGATCTTCGCTAGGAACGTAAAAATCTTCTAACCGGTTTTGTCGTAAATCGAGAGGTAAATTTACTCGTATTGGTAACTCGAGAATATTCTTGCATCGCTTCGTTAATGTTATTAAACGTTCTTATCGCGCTCGATTCTTTTGTATTTTCTCATTTAAATAATCTATATATTTTAAACGTTTTACTAAATTCGTCTCTAGCTTTCGAAAGATGTTCCTACAACTAAATCGTGTCGTTTACGTTCTTGTTCCGTCATTACCACGTAAATTACTAAATAAAAATTCGATCCGGTAAACGCTTAACTTGCATTAATTACCGCACCTCCAACCATCATCGCTACAGACACCATTTATAATCAACAACACATAAAAGAGTTAAATATAGTTTACGTAGATTATATATAAAAATTATTATATTTAACAACGTTAAATATGACGAGTAATACGTACGGAGATACGCTGATCCAAACAGGAGAATAAGAGAACCTCGAGGCGTAAAAGGAATGCGCCAAAGTCGTCATTACAAACAATCCGAGTACCATAAACGAAAATCAATTGTTGACGGTTCGTTTTCCAAATTTAGAATGAACGACGTCAATGTTCCGAATACAACGCGATTAGCTTTCAACATTGAACTCGTTAGCGTCAACGATGAAAATAGAACGTTGGTACAAAACATCGGTAGAGCTATCGTAAAACACATAATCATTAAAAATGGAAGGAAATGAAATATTTAGTTTAGACGATGCGGATGTATCAATTGTTAAGAAGACGAATGGTTGACCAAAGATCAACGCGAAAATTTAGTGTATCAAGGAATCGAAACTGAAAAACGTAACTAAAATGAGAATAGACGCTAGCGATAAAGTTCCCCGCGGGCAACGGTGAGCGGATAAAGCTATCGCAGACGCGTATAAAATAGGTATTACATTCCGCTGATTTTGAATTGTTAACCGATCATCAACCTTACTATCAGTCGGGTATAGGGGATCAGATTGACTTACGAACTCGTGTTTAATAAATTTGAAAATGTGATCAAAAGCACCGACGACAATGCAAAATATGTTATAAGTGGAATTTTCTTTAGAATTTGAGGTTGTTCATATGCCAGAACTGCTAGAACAATTAGAAATCAATGCGATAGAACGAGTATATTGTTTGATCGCGTACTGAGACAGAGCGTAACTACGTACAACAAAAAGATACAATGGAATATAAATTTAAATCCCCAGCGGCAAAAGTATGAAAGGAATATTGTTTCTATTCAAAGAACCCGACGAAAGAAAGCAACAAGTTTTATAATCCAAACAACAAAAGTTAGTAGTATTACTATCGAAGGCGTTCCCAATCAACTCTACGCGCATGGAATGAAAAAGATATCAACAATGGGAAGAGATTTCCAAAATATTTCGGCGATTCGAGAAAACAACACGCTATACGAGTTGTACAAGCTCTAGATTTATCAAACGTTAAACTATCGAATTATTTGCATTTAATCGATACGGTTTTATTTTAGATTTAAGAACGAGTACCGATAATGTATTACACGGAAGCGGAAGACGAGTGCAAAACTTGTCCGAAGGAATTACCATTCAAATTGAAAAGAAGCCGAGAGTGCGGGTGAACTAAACATGTATACTTTTATTATCATGGACGCGCAACTAAATATTAGAAACTCGCGTTTCGAATCGGTCGATTATTAAAAACGTTTAATATTAAAAAGAAAATGTTACTTAAATATCCCACACGCTGCGTTAAATTTTGCGGACAAACGGGATGCGGTAAAACTGAATTTGTTTAAATTTATTACAAAATGAATATTTAAAATATTTTGAAAATATCGTTATATTATGCCCACCATTTTCAACAATGATGCGTACAAAAAATGAAAATGGGTTCTAACGACGATAACGTACACGTTAACGATTTAAACGACATATCGCTGAATAGGGCTATACAAATTTAACGACGCTTTCAAAATAAAGAAACGTTGTTTATCGACGATTGCAGCGAATAAACAGTTGCATTATAAAAAATACGACGAGAATAAATGTATGATTACCAATTGGCTTTTTGGAACACATAAACAGCTGTTGGGATTCTTTCACAAAATATAATAAGCGTATTGAAAAGATTTTGAGAACAACTCAAATGGATATGTTTATTTTATTGTGAAGATAGAGACTCGTACGAGAATTGTCTTAGAAAATGATGTTATACCAACTCGCGAGTTGAGAAGGAAATTCATGAAAAATTAAAAAGAGTTAAACATCGTAAATTAATTTTAAAAACGGATCAGCCTACCAGTTGGGGAATACGTGACTGAGTGATTACTCTTAGGTTACTCTTAGGTTACTCTTAGGTTACTCTTAGGTTACTCTTAGGTTACTCATAGGTTACTCATAGGTTACTCTTAGGTTACTCATAGGTTACTCTTAGGTTACTCATAGGTTACTCATAGGTTACTCTTAGGTTACTCATAGGTTACTCATAGGTTACTCTTAGGTTACTCTTAGGTTACTCATAGGTTACTCTTAGGTCAAGAGCGATTGGTCGTTTGTATTTATAAATATTATAAAGCATATTTATAAATATGAATGCTGAACGAGTATTTACGAATATATCTGTTGAACGAGTAAATGATTTTATATATAATCTTAACCAACTCGTAAATACCGCGAAAGAAAGACAAGAATTGGTACAAGTATTAAACGATAATACTGAAAAAGTAAAAGGTATATGCCATAGTATAGATGCTGAACGAGTAAAAGATATAATGTTAAATCTTAACGACTTTTTAAACGCCGATGGGTTATCTAAAACTAATTATTGGTTCTTATATTTTTAATAAATTTAATCGATTATTCTTCTAGTACGTAATAAATGGAAGAAGTACATAAGGTATTAAACGAAAATATACAGACGCCACTCGTTAACGACAGCATCAACGACGATAGCTTATTGCTGAAACAACGTCTTTTATCGGTCATAATAGGAGGAGACTCTAAAAAGTTTTTCGGTAAAGAACTAAGCGTTGGTGATATTGAAGCTTTGAGCGAGCAAGATCGAAAAGTATTACACGCGCAACGAAACCAAATTAGGTCGCGATATTACTCTCAGTCTTTAGGTAGCGCCATTATAACGTTATACGCTAAACTATTGGAGCTTAGTTTAAATCGTATTGATTTGTACGGCCATAAATTTCAAATTGATGATGAAGGTAAATTAATTTCAGATTTAGAAAAGATCCGTTCATTAATAATGTACTTAATACAACGTTGTGTGAAATATACTACAAGTACGGTATGTTTCTCGCTCCGATCAACGTTTTCGCTGATTACGGCAAAACATTTAAAAAGAAAAGAAGAAGAAACATTATCTTCAATACCTAATAAAAGCGATGGAAACCAACGAGCAAATACCGAAGGAGATTCCAGAACCAACACCAAAGACAGTGACGAAACCAGCGACTAAACAAAAAAACCCAAACAGAGTCGCTGCTGGTAAAAAACTAGCCGAACTTAATAGACAGAAAAAACTACAACTCGCTAAACCCGCGAAAAGCGTTAACCATCATAGCGAAGGTTATAAAGAAACTATTGAAACGAGTTACAATTATTTTTATATTGCTATTGGAGTTGGTGTTATTGGAGCTTATTTCTTGTTTAGAAGCAACTCAGAACCAACATTTAAAAACGAACCCGTTAAAAACGAACCCGTTAAACTCGCTAGCGTTAAACTCACCACCCCCAGAGAACTTGAAATGGAATAAAAAGTTTTAAGGTTTAACGATTATAAACATGTCTTCAATGCCTATAAATACGAAAACGATCGCCGATACAATTTATCACAGCTCAGTTATGACTCTTTTAGTAATTTTATACAGCATGCTAGGTGAAAAATATTTAAAAATGAAACCAGCCGATTTAGGAAAATTGGATATAAAAGACGGGTTAAAACTAACCGCGACGATTACATTAAGCGGGACGCAAATGTGTTTGTTAAACAAGGAATTTTACCAAATTCCTCCTGCCCGCCGAATAGAAAATGTTAAGAATAATATTTATAAATATTAAATGGATGAACGAAAACTATCAACGCTTATTATAGTCCGAGAGGATACTACAAAGGTCAATCAGCAATCCTGTGGGAAAAGAAACGAAAGTAAATGTAAAATTCGTTCGACAATGGATAAAAAGCGCTGCCAGCAAATTTATTTACCCTATCCTAAATATATTCCGAGACCAACCTCATCAAATAGCTCGCTCGAAAAACCAAACGAGGTTCATCAAGCGGATCTATTGTTTCTTCCGCACGATAAAGTCGGTAGAATTACGTACAAGTACGCGTTAACCGTCGTAGATGAAGCCAGCAGATATAAAGCTGCAGTACCTTTAATCGATAAAACAGCCGCGCGAGTAAGCGATGCTTTTGAAAAAATTTATAAACGATCGCCGTTGGTTTGGCCTAAAATTATAAAAGTCGACCCTGGAAAAGAATTCATGAGCGTCGTTAATGCTTTGATGAGTGAGCATAA
This sequence comes from Zoroaster sp. YZ-2022, assembly GCA_029582265.1. Taxonomy (NCBI): domain Eukaryota; kingdom Metazoa; phylum Echinodermata; class Asteroidea; order Forcipulatida; family Zoroasteridae; genus Zoroaster; species Zoroaster sp. YZ-2022. Next base: position 13,219,463 of record CM055829.1, on the reverse strand, counting down.
ATGTAAAAAATTCAGCGAGGAGAAGCTGGTAATCACAGAGCTCAGGGTATCGTTGAGAGAGATTTAATAGAACTTTGAGCGAAAGATTATTTTCGCATCAATACGGTCAAAAATTGCACAAAATGTTGTGAAGCGAGAAATAGAATGGGTTAAAAGATTACCGGGTCGTAAAGCGTTAAACAACGAGACGACGCGATTGATTAACTCGAAACCAAAAAGACGCTATTAAGAAAGTAGCGTTAGCAAAATCAGCATCACCGGGTAAAAAGAATGAAAAAAATTCCATTAAACTCGCTAGTTCGGTATTTATACGCCCGGTGAAGCTGAAAAAAGTTATTGAGACGTAGAGCGACCGATCCTATATGGAGTTTAAAATTTGAATATCTAAAACGATGAAGGCTGCGAATCAACCCATATTGTATTTGAAGGAGGCCCCGCACGTAGTTTTGTAAGAGAAGAAATACAAATTATTCCTAGAGATACGATGAATCCACCAATCATTCGTCGTTAATCGAACAATCACCGTAAGCAAGAGTGCGTATTCCACCTTCTAAAATGTGTTTCTTTGTATCTGAGGAGATAGTGATATTTTATTTATTCGGGTTGTATATAGTCTATGTTTATCATGTCTAATAAAATTCATAGGGTGATGTAGAGTTTTTTGAAATAAAACTTGTTTATATTCGTAATTAATTTTTGTTGTAAAACTTGTCTTTTAACCTTTAGCTTTTTATTTCGTCTTTGTCTGAAGTAAGTATCGCATACATTTTGGGTCTTAAAACAAACAACTTCAGAAATTACAGTTTTCGCACACTCGTCTTTCATTTTACCTATCACTTTTTTGTTTTCTTCAGAAAACAGGAAATGACTCTTGTCGTAATTACTAAAATCGTATAAACGCTTGTCTTTTTTCATATCTTTGTAAACATCTTTCGTTTTAATTTCCAACAATAAGCTATCTGTATCTGTGTAAATCAACTCACAATCGTTACCATATTTTTGCTTTACATGATTGTAATAAAAATCGTACATGAAAACCTTGGATAAATCTAGCCTCATTCCAATAATGATCGGGCGGTTGAGCTTTTGAGTTTTGTTTTGTGCATGTGAATCGCAACCAAACATTATCGAAAATCTAGCCTCTGCAAAATATGGTTTCGCGATGAGCTTGAATTTGATTTTCTGCTTTTGGATGTTTAATCGCTTCAAATTTACGTTGACGATTTCATTTTCCATCGTTTTCCAAAAACGAAATTGTTCATGAGTTTGTACAAATCTTTTCAAATTCACTCGTTGCATCTTTTCTTAATTGTATTTAAATCAATGTACGATTTCATCCAACATGATTCATCAAACTGTAAAAACCTGTGAATTTTAGTCAGTTTCATCCCTTGTTGTATATACAATAGTAAATTACGATAATGAAGCCTGTATTTTTTTCTTGTTGTATAAATTTGGAACTAGTTTAACAACGTTTGGAGCGGGCTTATCTTTAGTAAATTCTTTTGATACGACGACATCCATTCTCGGTACTATCAACGACTCTGGCGCTAGTGGAAACGCGGTGTGAGAATCGTGTAATTAGAGGGATATTCTAAATCAACCTCTAAAATGTATCCTTTATTGTTTTAAATCCATCTCTCTCGAGTTTTTAATTTGTTTTTTCTCAACCATTTAAAATTACCAGTCGGTAAAAGGGTTGACCCATAGAATAACCGTATAAATTATTAACGTCTAAATTTAATGAAACTCGTTGGTTTCGTTTTATTGTAATCGTCTAAATAAACGTTGTTTGCTTTCGCGTATTGTTTACTCACCATGCACGTTCCTCCGCGCATTTTCAATAAACAAATGCATGTCGATATCAGTCAACAATTCTAAAGTTTGTTTCGAATGTTTTTAATAAAGCGTCCCAACTTAGCCCAGGACCTCGTATAATAATGAGCAGGATCTAATCCATAATTTTTCATACAAACATTTCTAAAGTTTTCAAATACGTCCCGCCAACAAGAAGTATCGGTACGCACGTAAAATCGTGATAATCACCCAAGTTTTTACAATCAAACTTGTTGTAAACGCTTTTAGCTTCGTATTGTTCTTCGTGTTGACAGTTTAGACTACTGTAAAACGATTCTCTCGATGGAAGGAGCGTTTCTTTGAAACCTCAAAGAGTCCATGTACTCGTAAGGATAAATGCCCTTGCTTTTAAAAGATTAAATTTTTTATGAGGGTTCTGTTTTAATGTAATTGGAAAAGAATCGTTTGATTGTACGAGTTTGTCCAACGAAGCTAGTAAAAATAGAGCGCTGTCTACAAATCGTAGTTGACCAACACAAAAGAAATATACTTTTTTATTGTTTGGAATACATTTTAAATCTTCATCTTTGATGGGACCAATGGCCTGCATAATGAGATGAGAGTCGTAGCCTCGCAAATTATGAAACACGACCGGGTTGTGGTTTCTTTGGTTTTAAACTGAGGAGAAAATTACAACTATTATGCGCAGCGCCTCTATACTTTCCGGTAATGTGACAATGATCTTTAACTCGAGTATACTTGTCGTCGGGGTCATTGCTAAAAACTTCTTTTTCGCATACCCAACACTCGCTAACGAGTCGTGGTTTCGCCATGATCTTCCTTAGTCATGTTTAATTTTTTAGGATTTTAAATATCTCGTTAATCTTTTTTTTTTTTTTTGTAACTCATTTAAAAATGTTTAGTCGCGTCTTCTCCCTGTACATGTGGGAGAGCTACTTGTACCGTCAACAAACAGCGACGAATAACCGCAAACGACGTGTTCTTAGTTTCGTAGTATTAGTATCATTTACGTCGTCGATCTTTTTAATAATACTTTCAAAGTCGGCGTATATTACGAATGGAACTTTCATCTTTTTATGGGTATTTTTAAACTTTATTTTATCGTTTATACCCTTTTCGGGCATTTCGATACGAGTTGGTCTAGCGTTTGTTCCCTTACACATTTCTTTATGTCTTTCGAGATATAATTCCGTCGAAAAACCTAGCATACATCTCAAACAAAAATGCTGACGATGATCGTGTTTAGTTTGATCAAAAAGAAGTTTATTCACGTCTTTAATCCAAACGTAGTGAGATCTAGTTCCTTCTTTTTCTTCTTTGTGAATTAATAGTAAATTTATACGATCCATCTCTGCGGGTTGATCGCTGAGCTCGTAAACCATAATCACGTTTGACCCAAACCACAAAACGTTTATCGCTATATTGTTTTTTTTCCTCGCTTAATTTGATTAATCGGGTTGGTGTGTCAATGTTGTAAAAATTAAACTGTCCTCTATTGGGTACTTACTCGTTTTTTGACCATTCTTTTGCTGGGGAAAACGATGGCGCAAAGCCCATCGCAAACAATCATCGTCGTCGTTTTTTACGTTAATACACGCATTTTTATTTCTAATATATTTGCATAGAACGATGTAAGAACCTCCTCTCAAAGGTTGATATTTTGCTATTCTTATATTCATTCCTTCGATACGATCTACTACCCATCCACTACCCTCATTAGTGTCTTTTTCTAAAACTTCTTAATTCGTGAAATGATTGTATTGAGTATATTTTTGATATTGTTTAAATTAATAAAACAATTTGACTATTATTATGATAAAACGATGTCTTTAAATCATTCACGTTGTTTGGTTTTCTTTGAATAATTTAACTCGTATGTATATCATAAACTTGATTTTAAATCTTTAGGTCCTTTTTAGCTCGACTATAATCTTTGGGTTACAGCTCTCAAAAACATTTAAATCTTTTCTTTGCTGTGATTCAACGGAACATTCATTACATGTTGTCGTAAATATTTACCACGCATAATCGTGTTAAATCTCAACTTTGTTTCTCTACCGAAAAACCTTTAATAGCGTTAATGTAGTCTTTTTAATCAACCCCTCTTTGCTCCAGAGCCGTGTAGCGGTAGCTCAATATTTTAACTGTTACGAGAGCTCGTAATTCCTCTAAATTTAATTCATACAATGGCTGGTTTTTGTTGATTTATATATTTTTAACCGCGTTGTACCAACTACGTTTATCAACTCTATTCTTGCTGTTTTTGATCATTATTCGACCAATGTGTTGTCGCGTAAATCGTACAATTCTTTCAAGTTCCATTTCGACGGTGTAGGCATCTTTATTATACAACTAGATAATATTATTTCATTATCTCACTTTTAAGTCTCTTTTTATCGAATGATGTTAATTTTTAATCGTGATGATGTTAATTTTTAATCGTGATGATGTTAATTTTAATCGTGATGATGTTAATTTTTTAAAAACGATGATGTTAATTTTTAATCCGTGATGATGTTAATTTTTAAAATCTGACATGTTAATTTTTAATCGTGATGATGTTAATTTTTAATCGTGATGATGTTAATTTTTAATCGTGATGATGTTAATTTTTAAAAAACTACGCTAAAACCCCTTCGATTTTTTGATGAGGTTTTTACCATACCAAAATATCTTTTTGATACGTTTCAAAATATCTTTTTTTTGTTAAAATGCCCCCTCCGGCATTAGACATACTACTGGGGCACACAACGATGTTTCCTTTATGATTTACAAATTTATAATTAAGGGGCTTGATGTTTTGATAAAAAACAGTCTGTACTTACATATATTTACTGGATGAACTAAGGCCTAGCTGATCTCAATAGAGGCAGCAACCACAGAGCTATATGAAGACAAAATGAAAAAGCATTTTAAAGAAACATTAAGCCTTAAAAAGGGGATATTTCAGGCAAGAGATATGGCTGAAGGTCTATAATCTTGGTCACTTTTACTGGGAACAATTTCATCTCATACAAAACCCTGCACTTTGACTCTTAATGCTAAATAGTTCATCGGCAAAACATTCTAAACATTGTATTTGTCCCAGCGCCCTATGATGGCAGGTTTAGAAAATAATAATTCTCTATCTCAAAAACAATACTGGAAATTTGAATATTCTTCTGTAAATAAAGTAACTCGTGGTATTGTGCCGGGTATCCGGATACCCGACCGATTCTGTCATTACCCGATTCCATTTGATGGTTCCAATTACCTGTAAACAACTTTTTAAAAAATTCGGATTCAACATTTGAGCGGTGCCAACAGAATTCTGTGAATAATTTAATGTTTACATTTTTTACAATTTTATTTTTTAAGAAGAGATTCAAGTTACCAGTACTAGATAACGCCCTTGTAGTATTTTACAGACAGTTTCCACACACACCAACTGATTCAGTGTGATACAATGTTTGCCTGTTGTTTGCAGTTATTGGATTAGTGCATGCTTTATGTCTGCACTGGGAGTGTGTGCCATGAGCTGTTAATAGAGAGGATATTATTATATGGAACGTCCACATTAATTGCTGCGCTTTAATAAAATTTAAAAAAGTGTTGTTGAAATTGAAAATAAAAACGGGTATCCAGGTATCTGAAGTTTCTTGATTTCAGATATCTGGTTCCAAAATTATCTGAAAACATACAGCCCTAGTAACAGGTGACATCTTATCTTTTCCAAAAATATGTTTGATGTCATCAAAAGTTCATAAAGCCATCTTATCTGGGGTTTTTAAAAGGATTATTTTCCAACTCTCAGAAAGTGTGAACCAAAGCAGTTACTGGTGTTTTTTCATGATGAAGTTTCATTGTGTGTATATATGATGACCTTCAAATCACCTGATCACTGACCTTTACTTCCGGTCTAAACAGTAAAATTCCAATTCAACAATATTCTAATGCAAAATTTAGAAGTGTGTTTTGAATATGAAATTGATAATGTGCTATAATAAAAAATAATACACCTTTGCAAAATATGATATTGACATGATCGATGATAATTTGATTAAACTGAAGCAGTAGTACATATGAACACTGTGTGTTTGTTCCAACAAAACACTTGAGCTCTCGTTCAGGATTTTTAAAAATTTTTAAATCAAATGTTTTTGTCAAATCACATATGGGTTTAAAGTTGGGTTTAAAAGAACCAAATGTCTTTTTAAAAACAGGGGCCTATGACAGTTGTACTAAAACTTTTTGCCTATTTGCTCTGCAAGGGAGTAAGCGGTTGGTCATATCCCACAAACTATTATCAATGTAGGATAGTACAGGATTCATTTCTTAAACATTCACCAGAATTTGTTATTAATAAAGTATTCTTCTTAAAATTAAACCAATTTCAGGAACATTTTGTAACCCAGCAGTTAACAGGCCATATGTTTTTGTGACCAAATAGCAGCGTTTTTATGCTCAAAATGTGGGACAGGTGCAATTTTTAATGAGAAAACTTACTTTTATCTGATTGTTGATGTCCAAGAAGTTTATACAACTAAGTAGATAACATCTGCAGTATTGATGTCATCATGGTATTGAATGCAGCACATATACACAGGTCGGCAAATTGCATCGTATCCACTTGTCACAACAACTCTGTATAAAGATTTAAGTTGTACATTTATTATAACACCCATTTTTCAAAACATTGGATTGAAACATCACTTTAACCCTTTAGAGATAACCGTATTTAGCATAACAACAAGAGATTTTCAATTTCCCCTGATAATGTGTTCTTACTAATGCTAGTGAATGAATGGGTGGAATTACTGAGTGCTTCGTGGAGTAGTAAATTAATCATACTTGTACTGCATAATTTTAGTTACTAGTAATCGTCCCAATTGCAATTACTTTCACAAACATTTTGTATGGATTGAGTACAACCACAACAGTAAAATACCGTTCGGGTTATAGTGTGTACCAGGTCCGACATCCAATACATAGAGTCTACTCCACACTAGCTAGGATGTCTACCACATTAGCTACAGGTAATTGTATCTTATAGGTCCTTGTCATTTTGGTCGAATCAGGACCCAAAAGCAACCAGACTTTTGACTTAGGGGAAATTTGGGAGACCCTCTGGGGAATTTCAATTCTCCCTTTTCAATATCTAAAAAAAAACTGTATTTGAATTTCATTTACACAAAATGTGCCGCCGCTAATAGAAGTCGTTATAATATCGTAACGATAATGATATCACGTGGTCGTGCCCTGCACCAATTAAAATACAGCAAGTATGTGTGCACATAGAACAAACCGTTGTACAATTCGGTCGATTCGACAATAAGCGCAGCGCGCGCCAACACTTTCAGCCGCCGAAAAGGCGCAAAATTTGCAGCAGCATCGCATGGAAAAAGTCGACATCGGAAAACGGGAAAAGCGGGCATGTGCCACGTATCTGACCGTACTTCTACACCCCTTCACCGCTAAGTCTATCAACTCTTCTCTCTTCTTTTTCCCGCTGCGGTATGCCCCTGATTAGGTCAAAAAATTGATTTAACTCATCCACTCGCATTCGCGCGAAATCCATACCGCTGGTGACTGACCACCATCTAACAAGGCCCGCGATAGACGCGAGTAGTCGACCCTGAAAGTTTGAAATTGGCCTTTCCCCGGCTTGCTTAAGCGCTGGCGGCACGCACTGAGTTGTGAATCTCCGAATTGTTGGCGCGCTTGCCCGCAAGTTGATTTTTTTCGTTGACCTCTCTTCATAAGTTCAAGATGGCCTAGCTTGATGTTTGATGATCTATCTAATTGCAGTGTAATAACATAATGATGGACTAATCCCTAGCCAAAGATGGCTGCTTCTCGAAATTCGTAAATCTGTTGATCTGTCGTATGTGCATATTTTTGGGACAATATGTCACGGGAAATATAAAATGTAAGTAAAATCACCATTTTCTTTGGCTGCTTTGATGAGTTCAACATGTAAAGGAACATACACATTGTAGAGTGTGTCAAAATAGTTGCAAAATATCATAAATTTGAGTGCTAGGAATTTACAAAATCTAGACTGTTAGCATCACGGTGGAACCAACGTGTACATGGTTAAGGATTCAGGTCACCTGCCGCATTTGCGTGGGTGGCAAGAGATCCTATGAGAGGCTACAGATTCACTGTAGCCTACCTCACACATGTCAAATCTTTGTTTCAAAATTTTGCAAAACAAACTTGCAAAATTCGGGAGTCCCCCTCATCCTTGAACATCACTATCAAAAATATGTTGAAAATTCATTTGTCAGCTATACTTACAGCTTAACAGTTGTATAATTAAGTACTGCGAGTTTGGCCTACCAAAGTTTTCAATGCTCCAAAATGTCTCTAAACATTTTCGAAAATTTCTTAAAATCTCTCAAGAATTTTCTTTTTATTTCCGCAAAATTTGTACACAATTAAATTTTAAAAATAGGCTTTCATATATCCCTCAATCTCTACCCTAAATAGACGCACCTAAGGGTTATATAATAAACTGACGGTAAACTTCTACAAAATGGAAATTAGCAGTTTGGTGTTTCAGTTTGTTTCAGTGAAGGATTCTCTTGTAAATGCGTAATTTCAATGCATGATCATACGCAGAGACGCAGCTAGAATTGTGTAGTCACTCAGAAATTGATGTTGGTATAATGACTCACCCCCTCAAACTGTTAAAAGTTTATGGGGCACAGAAAAATGTACCCAAGAAGAAAAACAGTTGAATCATGCTGCTCATCTTATTCCAGATGGTTGTAAAATTGTTTAATCTTGAAAAATAAAAATATTGTTTTCAGATTTTTAAAATAAAAATGGTATAATTTGGAGTAGTTTCAAAACTTTTAATCAATATTCTTGAAAGAACCAATAAAAATAGGAAGGTGGTTAACATTTTTGCAAAAAGTATGCCTTTAAAACTTTGAAAGGTGTAAAATAATGCTGGTAACATTTTGTCAAATAAAAGATTTCTTTTCATAAAAACCAATGATATTAATGTTTCATTTTCTCATAATAAATTTCTACTACCGTCAGGAAATAAACACCAATCTAATTAAGTATCTACGTTTCGCTTCTTCTATAAGGAATGTGTCCATTTTGAGGATCAGTATTTCTTTTAAAAATCATTGCAAATACCCAAAGCATTCATATATTTTGGTTTCCACAGACAACAGCTTGTTGACAGTACATGGAACAACAAAATCACAGATGTTTCATGGAAAAAAAATTGAGGTCATGTAAATTCTCTTACTATTTGTATCTACGGGGTAGAATGCTCGTCATCTGTCGCCACTATTTTCCATTATATAACCAATAATATAATCTTATCTACCTGGTAAGGTGGAGAAAATATGGATGATGATTGACATATAACTTCAAAATTATTCCAGGATATTTATTTCATGAAAAAAATCAGGCATTTTTGTATGGGTGTACATGATTCCTTTCAGTCATGTCAGTCTGATCTTGTAAACTCCACAATTAGTGACCAACACAGTTCATTGTAACATGTCAACACATGCGTAGTGGCAAACTATAATAGGATCCTTCTATTTTTCTGAAGGGGGAGATTTTTTAGAAGGAATCAAGTCCGAAAACCATCATAAAAGTGGATTTTTGAAAGATAGTTTTCGCTTTTCTGTACCACCAAAATCGATAGAATGATTTTTAACTGGGTTAGTGGTTGCATAAAAAAAATATTAAACTGTCTATGAATCACTGTTGGCAAGGGTATCACGTTAAACGTGTACGAGTAACCATAGGCTGCGTATACTAAAATCACACTTAATATCGTTTTGTGTGGTAGGACTGCACTGTCTTTATAGTTTGACTTCCGACTTTTGATAACTTCGTCATGGCTACCGTCCGTTAATGACAGAAGTTGTATAAAAAGTCAAATAGGTAGGCTGGTGGTCACCACAGCCATACATAGGCCTACTTTAAAATGCAGGTAATGTTCAGTAGGCCTAAGGCCGGGAAACGTTTAAAAATAACTGATATTTTCAGGAAGTTAGAAAGTAATCTGAAGGTTATTGTATTCAAACTTCGCAGTTGCAGTTCAATCATCATGTTTTCAAGAACAATTTAAAGACTCATTTATTTTAAGACTGCTTACTTTGTGCTTGATTTTTTGAATATGTATATAAAATATGTATTGTAATGTTTTGCTTATTTTGTTTATATATCTTTAGTTAATATGTATATATGCATGTATATGTATATAATTATATCGTATGTGTGTGTGCATGTGTGTATGTATGCATATGTAGGCCTAGTATAATGTGTGTATGTGTGTACTTTCTATAGGACGTAATGCATTATAAAATGTACGGCTATTATTATTATTATTAAACCGTCAACACTCCAACATTGGCATTCATAACTTCTTGCAACTAAATATTTACAATGTTAACAAGAAGTAAAAATATGAGATACAATTACCGTACAAAATCCTTCATATCACGGCCATCTTAGCAGCTTTTGGAAACATGCACATAATTCAAATAAAATAAAACAAATTTAAACATGGCTCACGGTGGGGCTCCCTCTTGGGTTTGTGTTAGAAATTTATTATTATTCCGTTTTGATCATTCTGTTGGCATTTTGCCTGCGGAAACAACTTCATATTTTGTAAATGAGTTGTTTGCAAGCAAAATGATTTAACAGAGCATTGTTCACTGACAGTCCTTAGGACTGGCCTTTAATATCAGCTAGGTGGGGCAGAAAGACCACCCTGGAATGGATTTGAGTCCCTTAATTAGGAATTCCATTTTCAGCTCCTACCACGAATATGGTGTCATGTTATGCCCAATCAAAGTTTTAACTTCAGGCCTATCTGGAAAATCCTCAGCACTTGAGTATCAAAGTTAAAAACTTTGAAATAAAAGACTAATATATTATGTTTTGACTGAAACATTTTGTTCCATTACCTCTAGTAATTTTGCTGATAGATATCTACTGCAAATGTATGTAAAATTCCTCTTAGAAGCTATTATGGGTGAATTTACAGGTAATGTATAGAGCCATAACACTTCTCCTTATTAGATTAGTATATTGTAATGATCCATGATTTTCTCTATTAGAGTTCACTCCCTGCAAATATTTATCACCTTTTACACAATGGAACGTTCTGCCTTAGTCAGTTCCTATGTTTGTACATCATGCATTAGGGGTCACCACGACACTGATTGGTCAGCTACTTTGTCTGTACTAATGTATAGGTCATATGTGTTTTGTACATGACTTGATTTTACATGCGTTGTATAGGAGGTTGGAGATCCTATATAAGGAGAAGTTATTCTGAATAAAGGGTTGTTCTTTGCATACTATGTAATCACCATAGGAAAACCGCTTCTGGTGTTCATTTACTTTAGTATTATTAGGTGCAACTGGGATCCCTCACTCGTTATCTGTATGGGGATCCTCACGCGATCCCTCACGCGATCCTCACGCGATCCTCACGCGATCCTCACACGATCCTCCACTGTTATTGGTAAAGGATCCTCACTGTGTAAGATCTGCATGCGATCCTCACTGTGAGTCTGCATGGGATCCTCACTGTGCAACAACTCAGAGTTGCATTCATTGACTTGGAGAGCTGCGATCCACAGGGCCAGGATTAACACCCTCTGAGGGCCCTAGACTGGGCACCTGAAACTCCAAGGCCCCCACGGGCTAACGGATCGTTTCGCCAGTGGCCGCGAAGCGGCCGTGCAGATATATGTGCATCATGATAGGCGCGTGCGCGCAAAAGCACTTTGAGTTTTAATGCAAGTTTTCATTTTCCTCTAAATACGTTCTACCAATTTGGTGAGATTGTCAATATTTAGACAGCAGCATTCTCACCAACAATAAAACACTCATTTTGACTACACTTTATTTCGGGGTGGGATTGATTCGTTCGGATTAAAGATATAACTCTTGTTTTATCTTATTAGATAAATAAAATAAATTAGATAAAAACATATTTTGGGAAAAACAAAATTTGGAGAAAAAAAATTTAAAATTTTTTTTTTCAATTTTTTTTTTCCGATCACCATGGAGTGGGCCCCTGATGCCCAGGGGCCCCTGGGCACGTGCGCCCAAAGTGCCCATATGGTAGATCCGGCCCTGGCGATCCACTCACCGCAGGAACCTGTTGCTTAGAAGCCTATCACGCTACCCGTGCGCTTAAGGAATAGGTTAAGACAAACATTACATTGGTGGCAGCAGTGGGATCCAAGTTCTCAAAGGAGTCGACTGAGTATACAGTTTGGAGGATAAAACAGAGAGGATTATACACATCGCAAAATCACTGGAACGTGTGGAGGACTTGATCCAAACTGGCTTGGGTTGAGCGAAGTGGATTCTGGACGTGGAATTCCATTATCCCAGACAAAAGATCTTTTCATGCAACACCATCAACAGTATACTACTACTGCCAGGCGCCATCGTGCTCCAACGACAGCAGAAACACCCACCACTCCGACAGTGTCACCAGTAAGAACGACTGCGTTTATCGAATCCTTACACCGGTGAAAAACTGCAGGGAGATCGGCGTGTGAAACCGCAGACTACACCACGTACGGGGCAAGAGGAATGGGACATGCAAAGAGCGGGGACGGGGGAATATCAACGGGCGGTTGCCAGTTGGGTCGTCAGGGCTCTACATGACACAGACACCTCTTCAACCGTCGTATATGTCTACGCGCCGTTGGCAGGAGGATCAAAACTATCGGTTGGTGGGATAGATGAATCCACTAGCGCTAGTAATGGAAACACCACAGCCACACCAAGCAGTACACACATCAACAGCAGGAGTGATCACAAGGTCAACGACAGGTGAGATGGGATTCCAATTTAACTCATACTTACTCACCCAATACTTTCATCTGAGCAGGAAACAGGAACGACTTCTCAGCTGTGGGTGGAGTATCATCGCGGACCAGCGGATAACCCACAGGCTGGATTTGCATCAGGGTGCCAATCATCATCAGCCGGTGTGGAGTATCACGCGAACCAGCGGATAACTCCACAGGCGGGATCACCTAGGGTGCGCAATTCATCATCAGCCGGGGTGGAGCAAAACCGAGGAACGGCAGATAACTCCCACAGGCGGGATGTGCACCACCCAGGTGCCAAGTCATCATCAACCGGGTGGAGTGCGTGACCGAGCAACGGTGGATAAACTCCACAGGCGAGATTTGCACCAGGGGTAAGTCAAGCCGTCACCAGCCGGGAAGGAGCGTGACTGCGGGAGCAGCAGGCGACCTAAATGGCTGGGGCCACTTAGCAGCAGTGGAAGGATTTAATCAGCCAGGTGGAGGTGACCGGGGAACGGCGTGGATAACCCACAGGCGGAATTTCAACCAGGGGTGTCCGGTCATCACCAGCCGGGAAGGAGCGTGACTGGTGGGACAGCAGGCGACCCACGGTTGTGGGGCCACTTCAGCAGTGGAAGGATTTAATCAGCCAGGGTGGAGTGATGACCGGGAACGGCGGATAACCCTCAGGCGGAATTTGCACCAGGGGTGTTCAGGTCCTCACCAGCCGAAGGAGTGGATGCACTGCGGGACAGCAGTGGCATGGCTCCAATGGCTTGGGGCCACTTCAGCAGTGGGAGGATTTAATCAGCCAGGGTGGGAGCGTGATCGGGGAACGGTGGATAACCCACAGGCGGAATTTTGCAATCCAGGGGTGTCCAAATATCACCAGCCGGGAAGGAGCGTGACTGCGGGACAGCAGGCGACTCCAATTGGCTGGGGCCACTTCAGCAGTGGAAGGATTTAACCAGCCAGGTGTGAGTGTGACCGGGGCGGTGGATAACCCACAGTGCGGAATTTGCAACCAGGTGTGCCAATTCATCACCAGCCGGGAAGGAGCGTGACTGCGGACAGCAGGCGACCCAATGGCTGGGGACACTTCAAGGGTGGAAGGATTTACCCAGCCGGAATGGGAGTGCGAACGCGGGACAGCGCGGGCGACTCCAATCGGCAGGGGGCCACTTTGAGAGTGGAAGGATTTAACCAGGGCCAGGATGGAGTGCAGATCGCGGGACAGCGGGCGACCCAATGCAGGGCCACTTCGTAGTAGTGGAAGCTGATTTAACCAGCCGGGATGGAGTGCGACCGCGGAACAGCGGCCGACTCCAATGGCAGGGGCCACTTCGGTAGTGGAAGGATTTAACGAAGCGGGTGAGTGCGACCGCGAACAGCGGACGACCCAATGGCAGGGCCACGTCGGTAGTGGAAGGCTGGGATTACTACCCAGCCGGGATGGAGGCGACCTGCGGGACAGCAGCAGACGACTTCAATGACAGGGGCCACTTCTTTCGAGAGTGGAAGGATTTAATCACCAGGGGGTGGAGTTCGGACTGTGGGACAAAGCGGATAACTCCACTAGCAAGGGTACACATCAGAAGTAGAAATGATAACAAGGGAAGAATTTAACCAACATACAAATATGATGTATAGGATTGGGGCCTTTCTAATAATCCACAACATGATGTTGCGGATGATGAAGCAGATGGAAATGCATGGTTCAGCTGTGGGAAACACAACAAACAACTTGGAGTAAACCACAGAACAGTTTGGAAAATCTACAGAATGGGTTAACTTTATAAAGTCCGGTGTAAAAGGCACACTCCAGAAAGAAAGAATGTCCATCAAACAAGGATGCAGTGACATCAACGGGAGATAATGACATGCCAACCAAAGATGATATGGGACCAAAAAACAGAAGATGAAGACAGACATGTCCGAACTATTACACTCAAGCCAAGGTGGACTTTGCAGGAGTTAAGTAGAAGCTCAGTTGGCTGGACCCTACAATTGCAATTCCATCATGAGAGCCAAGGAGGAGAATGACGAAAACCAGAGTGGAAATATGGCATTTATTTGAATCAGTGGTGACGAAAATTTATTGGACACAAATGGCAACAACTGAAATCTACGGAAGGAGTGCTGGCATCGACGATGGGAGACGTCAGGAAGGTAATGTAGATGGCTTGTGGTATTACCGGCTACTCTTCAAGATGATGTCCTCCATGAACTTCACGACAGCAGATTAACTCAGCAACCAGGGTGTAAAAGAAAACTTTTGTGAAGATGCGTCACCATTACTTCTGGGCACGAATGACAGCTGATGTGTGCTTAAAAGTAAGAAAATGTAACTAAAAGTACTGAAAATTGAAAGGAACACTCAGTAGTAAAGCATCAAAGATTCCAATTCAACAGCATTATGCAGAAGCACCAGTGGGGAGAAATACACTGCAACATGATTGAAACACTTCATTGACGAAGAGAAGGAAACAGCAAGCGGGGAACAATCTTACACCCTACAGTTTGTCACGACAGAAATTTCAACAGGTGCGATCCCCAACAGGAAACCTTGGCAAAGCTTCCTCCCGATGGACACGCCCCAGCTTCCTCCAATGAACACACACCCAAGCTTCATCTGATGGACACACCCTCAGCTTCATCCGATGGACACGCCCCAGTTTCCTCCAATGAACACATCCCAGTTTCCTCAGATGAATCCAACCACCCCCACCTGACCCTTGATGAAGACGCACCAACTCCCCTGCTCCCCCAAATGACACGGGGCCGTCCCAGCTGACCCCGAGGAAAAATGGGACTTCCTGGAAAACTTCCCCGGATGATTCCCTCACTGACTTGGCTGATGGAGGAAGGACGTCTAATACGTATACCTCCGTGTTAAGACTTTAATGCACTTTAATGACATGTGAGAACTATGGGAACATTTTTATTTTGTAATAAATTAAATTGAATTCATTCAACTCTGCTTACCTTTGGATCAGTTACACAGTTTTTGTGTAATAAATGTTTTCAGTTAATGATATCAGCTATTTTGGAAAAAGACGGAAATGGTACCGTTCCTATTGATCGGATTATTTTAAAGTTTTTTGCCATTAAGTTATATTACATTCTGTAAAAAAAAGAGTGTTACATTGAATGTATGGCGTGAGAGCATTTTCGTATTGTTTATTAGTTTTGATTGGATGTTGATTCTTGAATATCGATTACGCAAAAGTCTATTATGTGCAATTTAACGGATTTGGTCGGTAAACTTTGTTTTGAAAGGTTTTTCATTGTTTATTAGTTTTGTTCAAGTTATTTTGATGTTTTAGGCAAAGATTTGTTACCTCTAACAGTTTTGCTTAGTTAATCTTTGTTCATGAAAGAATTTCCTATTGAGTATTAGTTTTGGTTTCGTCTATGTTTATGCGGAAAAAGTATTTTTACTTAAGTGTTGTTAAGTAAACTTTGTTTTGTTTTTAAATGGTGTTTTCACAACTCCGAAATTAAGTTTGTTTTTTCTAAAATGTTATAGCGGCACTTTTCAGAGACTGAAAATTCTGGGAGGTAATGTAATGATCCATGATTTTTCTCTATTAGAGTTCACCCTGCAATATTTATCACCTTTACACAATGGAACGTTCTGCTCTGTCATCTATGTTTTACATCATGCATT
The DNA here is from genome assembly GCA_029582265.1 of Zoroaster sp. YZ-2022. Taxonomy (NCBI): domain Eukaryota; kingdom Metazoa; phylum Echinodermata; class Asteroidea; order Forcipulatida; family Zoroasteridae; genus Zoroaster; species Zoroaster sp. YZ-2022. Next base: position 13,203,179 of record CM055829.1, on the reverse strand, counting down.
ATTAGGGGTCACTTCACGACACCGATTGGGTCAGATACTTACTGTACTAATGTATAGGTCATATGTTTTGTACATGACTTGATTTTACATGCGTTGTATAGGGTTGCATCCCTATATATGAGTAGTTATTATGAATAAAGGGGTTGTTCTTAAGGTGTATGTAATCACCATAGAAAACCGCTTGGCGTGTTCATTTACTTTAGTATTAGTGTAACTGGAACCTCACTGTTATCTGTATGGCGATCCTCGACAAGATCCCTACGCGATCCTCACGCGATCCTCACGGATCCTCACTGTTATTGGTAAAGGATCCTCACTGTGTAAGATCTGCAGGTGATCCTACTGTGATCTGCATGATCCTCACTCAGAACAACCCAGAGCTACATTTATTGACTTGAAGTTGCGATCCATCACCGCAGGAACCGCTGTTTAGTTTGGTCACGCTACCCGTGCGCTTAAGGAATAGGTTAAGACAAAACATTACAATATATACTGCAGCAACTGCACGTAGGCGTAGGCCTACTGTATTATAAGTCTCATGCACCTTTCCCATAAAAATTAAAAAGTTTTGTATCCTGAATACTAACTTATGAGCTCAAAACTCGACTTGAGCACGTTTAGGGCCTATAAGCTATATACAAAGTAATTGGACCCATTTTAATGCTTCCAATTACTAAGACCTACTTCAAGCGATTTCGTATAACAGGCCTTGATGAAAATTTTTGATCGAAATTTCCACAAATCGGCTTATTTATTTTTTAATTGGTGTTGAGGTCACCACCATTCATTAAAATGAATTTGTTATGGTTAGTAAAGTAAAAATGGTCTTGTAGTTGAATATTTGCTGTGTATTCATCTCCCTGTGGGAGTACAGCTCATATTCAAAAATATTTGGCCGAGTTCACAACATGGAACAACCCTCCCTTTTAAGGCTAAAATTGGCGACCGCCCTTTTCTCCAATCTTCATTGGAAACGAAACTGCTCTTAGAGTGGACATTCCAACCGAATTCTCTTTATAAGTACAACAAAAAAATTGTTGAGTTGCCCTCCAGTGAAAAATATTTGAAGGGGTCGGTATCGGTCGATTTTTTATTTATTTATTTTTTTTTTCTCCTTGACTGTCATTTTAAGATTGAAATGCATTGGAACTGGAAACCACATACTATGTTTTTCTTCATTTGTATACCTATCAGCAAAGGGAATTTTGCTTCAGAACAAGTATCCCAAGCATTTTTTGTTAATTTTTCAAGGTGATTGACACAGCAATTCATCCATATTGCGTGCAATGCTCAACGCAACATGTGAGTGGCTATCTGATTTGAAACGTGTGGATTGAGTCGAATCGTTGATTAATGTAGTGCGGGGGAGCCAGCACAACGTGAGGGCCATTTGATTCGAAAACGTGTAGATTTTGAGTCGCAATCGTTGACATACAAAACAGTGGTTAGTCAGTGGAAAAACATGTGAGGGGCCATTCGATTGGAAAACGTGTAGATTTGAGTCGCAATCAAAATACAGTGTGCGCTGAAGGCAGTAACCATGTGAGGGCCCGGGCCATTCGATTTGAAAACATGTAGATTGAGTCTCGGGTACCGGTAACTTGTACTTTGCAAAAAGTGGAAAATTTTCACAAATCAAATGTATTGTGTTTTATACAAAGAAAATTGGTACTTCATTAACAAATAGGCTCTATGAATGACGGGGTAAAAACCCGACCTGAGATTTCAGCACTTTGGGTCGGTCGGTGGAGGGCAACTCAACATCTTTTTTTTTTTGGCCTAATAATGAACCACCCATGGCTCCCGCGCACATAATTCACCCCCCCCCCCACCCCCCCCCCTTTCTGCACGCATGACACTTCTAAAAGTTGTTTAGTCTGGTTTGTTATCCGGTGCAGCAAAACACACGTAATTAGATCGGCCTCAACTGCGCGCCACGCATGCGTCTACCGTTATAATTATTTTAGACACAATTTGTTGACAATTTCTTGAGTTCGTTTAGACCTAACGAATCATCCGGTCCAATTTGATGCAAAATTGGCCTGTGTGTCTCTTTAATTTATAATTAACCGCGATCTGTAAAGAATAAACCAGAATAATAATTATCTTATTCGCGCGCGTCTCATTGGCTGACAGCTTGTACAGAGTGCCCCAGTGAACAACACGTCAATAATTATATATTCGGGTTCTATCCCCTGTTGAGCTGTACCGAAATACTTGTTTTAGCTCTTGTTTTAGCTCTTTCACCTGTTTCCATTCAATTTACCATTTTGCATCCAAAGAGATGAATGCACGACAATGGTTGGAAGCGGTATTTGCTGTTTTTCTTGTCGGTAAGTCAACGTATCATTAAGGTTTTCTTTCGACTCGGGTGGGAGTTTATTTCAGAAATCACGATGTACACTTCTAAACTGGATGGTGACCTAATATTCAAACAGGATTGCCTGCATTGATAACTCTTTAATTAATCGCCCGTGTTTTATTGGTTGTTTTAACGGAAACTTCTTCAATTTAACTGAATATTAAGCTATTTTACACGTAAGGAAAAGGAAAACAAATACGCATTCAAGCAATAACCTTGAGAAGAAATGATTTTACAGCAAATATGTTCTGAAAAGTTGAATTTATGTTGGTTCCGTCAGAAACCTATTTAGAAACTTTCTGTGAAACTCGTTACTCAACCACAATTGTGTGCAACTTCATTTTTGTTTTCCTTTCTAAAATTACTAGGCCTTTGTTTCACCGAAAAATGCGAAAAACATGGAGGATTTTGCCACATCCACGTTACCGTTAACCCCAGCTGGATGTAGATGTCTTGGTGCCACTTTATGTGAATTAAATCCGCTTTTAAAACAGGTTGTAATCCTTTTGTTTATTTTAACCCCATAGTTACCATGGTTTGTGCGGAGGGCAAAATGGCGGTTCGTTATTTTGGTCCTCCGCCAGCCGACCCAGGTTTTGATGAACTGCACCTTGGCAGTTATCATTGGGTGACTACGGTCATGCAACAGATACCAAACCGATGCACAGAAAAGTGTAAGTGGTTGAAAATCTGTAAACTGTTTTTGGCAATTGAGTCAATCTTCAAACCAAAAAACACGCCCTAAAGCAAAAATGACTAAATTACAATAAACACTGTAAAGGAATTACTGATGATTTTTTGTTACTGCGTGGTACAATGTTTCTTTCTTTTCCAAATAATTATAACGTTTACCATACATTATGGTGACACTTCCATTAATAATTTACTGTTTACTTTTTGCACAAATTTCCAAATTGATTTTCCATAATTTATGTTAGGCGCAATGTGGAAATATTTATAGGTTGATGAAGTTCCTATGGTGGGTGATAAACGATTGAATAAATATTTGCCCTACAAGTGGAAATAAATGTGAAGTTGGAAAAAAGGGGAAAAAGTCCAACCGCTGACGTGTTGTTGTAAACGCGAAAAATATACGGGTTCTATTCACCAACAAGACGGTGCATTAACAGTTCGACATTAATGCTTCCATAAACCAATGAAAGTCAAACAAATTAATGAAATACTAAATCTGCAATATTTTGATAAGCAGCTTGTTTCCCATTCCAATTTACGTGGTTCGTCCACAGGAACTGAGCCAAATATACAATCCCCACCAAAAGAAAAAATCCCCAAACGAGTGTTAAAGACAACTGCATTCCGCTTGATAGCAACATAGGACAAAATATTTAAAATTCTCAATTGAAAACAACACAGTACGTCTCTTTTAACTATAGTACTATTATTAGTTTCCTGTATACTGACCACCGAATTATGTTGATCTTACTTGTTAATATGGCGTTAAAATCGGCATCGCATTTGTAAACTTGTAATTTCAGGTGGATTTGCAGACACAGCTACAGGTTGAAGGTGTTATTATACAAGGGGTCCTTTGAAAGAATATGTTGGCTAAGACAGCCTACCAGGTGCAGCACAGGATGAGCAGAGGTCACAGTATGTGTATGGAATTCGTTGATAAGCAGCACAGGTAAGAGCACTCATATAATTATTATATTATAAATATGGACATCGGATTTTTTTTTCCAAAGCGTTTCCTGGGCCTCAACCTTCAAATAAAGTTTTTCTTTGTGGTTACATTCAGTGTACCGTATTCTGTCAAAATAAACTAAATACAAATTAAAAACAAAACATCTGGATTTACATTAAACGATTTTATGATTTCCTTTAGTTTGAAAACATTGATGATTCAAAATTAACAATGTTTTGGTAATGATGGTTTCAAACAACCCTTTCAAATGTGTTTCTTCAAAGGTATTTCCTGGCAACATCGATATAACCACGCCGGGTTACTAGCATGTTTGAACGGCCCAACCTGAACACGGCACATCCGCATCAGACCCACTGCGTATCACGTATGGCCATCAATGCGCATAGAACCCATTGCCGCAGAGGCTAACAACACCTATGATGTATGAATTCCATATTCGTTATTCTAAACGTCGCCTGTCGCCCTTTCTGCAACAGCGCCCGTCGCCCTCCCAAACGGCGCCCGTCGCCCTCCCAAACGGCGCCTGTCGCCTCCCCAACGGCGCCTTCAAACGGCGCCCGTCGCCCTCCCAAACGGCGCCCTTCTAAACGGCGCCCGTCGCCCTCCCAAACGGCGCGTTCTTTTCAAACGGCGCCTGTCGCCCTCCCAAATGGCGCCTGTCGCCCTCCCAAACGGCGCCCTTCTAAACGGTGGTCGTCGTTCTCCCAAACGGCGCCCTTTCTAAACGGCGCTCGTCGCCTCCTGCAAACGGCGCCCTTCTAAACGGCGCCTGTCGCCCCAAACGGCGCCCTTCTAAACGGCGCCTGTCGCCTCCCCAAACGGCGTGCCTTCAACGGCGCCCGTCGCCTCCCAAACGGCGCCGCCCGTCGCCCTCCCCAAACGGCGCCCCAAACGGCGCCCGTCGCCCTCCCCAAACGGCGCCTTCAAACGGCGCCCGTCGCCCTCCCAAACGGCGCCTCCCTTCAAACGCGCCCGTCGCCTCCCAACGGCGCCCGTCGCCCTCCCCAAACGGCGCTCCCCAAACGGCGCCTGTCGCCCTCCCAAACGGCGTTCTTCAAACGGCGCCCGTCGCCCTCCCAAACGGCGCCCTTCAAACGGCGCCCGTCGCCCTCCCAAACGGCGCGCCCTTCTAAACGGCCCCCGTCGCCCTCCCAAACGGCGTTCTTCTAAACGGCCGCCGTCGCCCTCCCCAAACGGCGCCGTCGCCTCCTAAACGGCGCGCCCTTCAAACGGCGCCCGTCGCCCTCCTGTGGCGCCTTCAAACGGCGCCCGTCGCCCCAAACGGCGCTCCCAAACGGCGCCCGTCGCCCTTCTCTATATGGAACGCCACAGCCGCCTTGGTACCTGTCGCCCATTCGGCCGATTCCAATTATATTCGCCCGGCCTTTTCACCATTTCATTCTGCTATATCATTTCATTCGGCTACTCATCATTTCATTTGCCCAATCATCATTTCATTCGGTTAGTTCTCACCGTTCGCCTTTTCATCATTTCATTCGGTTATTCACCATTTTATTTGCCCATCATTTCATTCGGCCAGTCTTCATTTCGTTCGGTTGTTTCACTCATTGACCCATCATCATTCTGCTCGGCAAACCATCATTCGCTGCAGAACATCGATCACCGCGCACCGCAGCCACCGGTTTTAAAGGGCTCCACCTGGTTTAGCCTTAAACCGATTAAATTGCGCACGGTTTTGTTATAACGGCGCGCGTTTAGAGGCTGGGTGCAGAACGCATTGACCGTGGCCTCGATCTAGTAAACAACGGACTGTTTCACTATATGTGGATGCTCAGATCGCGTGCCGTGACTACACTACCGGTGCGGAAAAACCCATTAAGACCTTCCAAATTTCAAGAGTTGGTGGAAGAATTGGCCACGAATGCTGGTCATCTCGCCCTCAGCAAGCCTGCCCCAACAAAGTCGCCCCCCAAACAAGCTCGCTCTGGCTTGTTACAATCTTCGCCCCCAAACAATGCCCTGCCAAAGTCGCCCCTGATATATCAATACGCAAACACGCTAAAATGAAACAATAAATTTATTTTCAAAGTCATGGAACATTATAAAAGCATTTAAAAAATAGATAAAATACACTTTTTCATTAAACACGTATTCTTTCTTTTTCTTGTTTCTCTGACACATGTTTCCTCTGTGTTTATATACACCAAAGAAAGAAAAGGTACTTTTGCAATTGAAACCCGAAAGATCATGACATTTTTGCAAATTATATTCTGGGAAATGTATTAAAAAAAAAATTATTATTGAATTACGCTTTGTTATTTGATTGCTATTTTGGTTTATAAAGTTTCATAGATGAATGGAACAGTTCGTGCGTAACTGTAAATCAAAATATTCAAAGGATGAAATATTAAAAAAAAAAGCACTGTGTGTTGCATACTTTCCTAGGTAATTTGGTGGAGCTGGAGGCCGATCTCTTTATAATTATTTATTGGGGGCGACTTTGCTAGGGGCCGAGATGACCAGTATTCGTGGCAATTTCATCCACCAACTCTTTGAAATTTGGGGAGAGGTCTTTTGAAATGAGTTTCCACTTTCCCAGTAGGTAATTTTGTTACGTGATCGTGAGCATCCACATATGGTGACAGTCCTGTTGTTTACTAGATCGAGGCCACGGTCAAGTATGTCTCCTTACAATTGCGCCTCCAAAACTATGCTTACGTTATAACAAAACCCGTGTATTAATATTAATCGGTTTAGGGCTAAAAACCAGTGGAGCTCCCTGTGCCCTATGGCTGCAGCGCGGTGATCGATGTTCTGCAGCGAATGATGGTTTGCCGAGCAGAATGATGATTATTATTAATGAAATGATGAACAACCGAACGAAATGAAGACTAGCCGAATCAAATGATGATTGGGCAAATGAAATGGTGAACAGTCGAAATGAAATGATGAAAAGGGAACGAAATGAAGACTAGCCGAATGAAAAATGATGATTGGGCAAATGAAATGATGAGTAGCCGAATGAAATGGTGATATAGCAGAATGAAATGGTGAAAAGGCTGAATAAATGGTGAAAAGGCCGAATAAAATGGTGAATCGGCCGAATGGAGCGATATGGGCACCGGAAGGCAGCTGTGGCGTTCCATATAGTAGGGCGACGGGCGCCGTTTAGGGCGCTGCTTTGAGTACGACGCGCCGTTTAGAAGGCGCCGTTTTGGAAGGGATGCGGCGTTGCCAGCGGGCGGAGCGGGCGCTGCTTAGAAGGGCGGCGCTGTTTAGGAGGGCGACGGCGCCGCCAGCGCGTTGTTTAGAAGGGCGATGGCGCCATTGTAAGGGGCGTTGGTTTAGAGGGCGACGGCGCTGCTTAGAGGGCGACGAGGCACCAATAGAAGGGCGACGGGCGACGTTTGAATGGAGTGGAATTTCCCATAATGATGCCTGTGCATAATCTTACACATGCTTAACAATCAAGTCTGTCTTTGCGAAACTGATGTATGGATATTAGTGATGGTGTGCGATATAAAGCCCACGCCCGACGTAGTCCAGTCCTCATTGCAGTTGGTCTTTCACAATTTTATGTCACTTGTTTTGGTAGTCTGGGATTACCGATTCCAGATTACTTTCCACTGACAAAGTGCAGGGAGACCCACAATATCAAAGGGTTTTTACAGTACTTTTGTCGCCCTTATTAGGCGGTATTTTATCCCCAGTTCCGCTTCATTTTTGTATTTTTTAAATTTAATTAGTTTTGTTGGGGTTATCAGCATGTCCCCAGATCAGCCGTTGACCCAAAGATGAATATGTTATATTTTAAATCGCAGTCGATGTTCTTGATTGGGCTTAATAACCGACCATTCTCCACATACGACCATGACAACGATGGAGATGAATCAAACTGCGCAAGTCTGGTGAAAGGAGGTTGTGGTTCGCTCGTTGTGCCCGAGGACGGTCTTCAAGATGACCGTGACCTGTGGAAGTTAACCCAGTCAGCGAATATTCGTATCGAGTCGATTATTCGGGTCAGGATTATCGCGGTATTAGGTGGAGTACTTGACGGGGAAAGTAAACAGTAAAGAGTGAAATGAAAATGCGTCGCAACCGTTAACTTTCTTTAGAGTTATGAACTGTTGCGTATTTGTCACTCTGATTAAGCTTCCCAGTGGTCGACCATTTTCATTTGTGTTTATCTAGCTATTGCTCGTTAAACTAATGGACTCATATCTGTATATTTTAATATTTTAAATAAATGGCGTCTCCTAAAACAAATATAGATCTCTTTGAACTGTTTAGTTATACAAAGGCTACTATGCAATTGATATTCAGTCAGCAAAAGATGCATTCAAATTTAGAAGTTGAGCATTCTTTCTTCATTTAACCCAAACTCATCGCCAAAATAGTTATATGTTCCAGTGAAAAATGTCACTTCAAGTCCATTCAACTTCATCAGAAGCATCCGCCAGACCTCCTTTTTAACTGTCCTCAGTTGCCTATTAAAGTCATGGGAATGCAGACTAAAACGTAAAGTTGTCAATGCTTGGAAATGAATTTTAACGTGCACCAATGTAAAAAAAACAACATAAATAGGGGGTGTTTATAATAATCGTGGCAAGCCAAGATGGCTATTAATATTACAACTATGCAGTAGGCTATTCACTATAAGTAAATTTGAAGGTTATCCAGAATTCATTTATTTTTTGTGTAATACATCGGTAAACAGCGCGGTTTGCAAACATAATGTATGAGAAATATGGCTA
>CM055829.1:13085369-13193936 GCA_029582265.1 Zoroaster sp. YZ-2022 | reverse complement strand
GAAAATTGGACCCGGCCTAGTTACGCTAATGTTAGGTTCTCCCACGCGCTGCACGAGTAGTTACATACGCATCACGCACACATACAATCATGTACACGTGTACCAAGACGTGCAGTGCCGGAGTACAACAGCTAGCACAAACTTCCTGTTCCATACAAAGCTTCAAATCCTATACTGGCAATTTCTATTTTAAAAAAACCCATTCAAAGTCTCAGGATAAAGTGTCAGTACTTGGTATCCTCTGCCCTGTGTTAACTTCCAGAAGGAGATTAATAGTTCCATCAGTGATTTTGTTGTATACAGGCCTCACCGTGTCTATTCTTTTGGTTTAAAGGGACAATATCGTCACGATCAGATCCACGAACGTGAAATCGGTGTCCTCGTTTAAGGAATTGTCCAAATTCAAAAAGGCTTGGTTTTCAGTTCCGGTATCCATCCCGAGAGGGCGGTATACATTGCATGTCAAATTATCTCACGAGAGGGCGGTATACACAACCACATGTCAAACAAAATGGCACCTACATGTACATTGAAAAATATAAAAAAACGTCTTTCTCTACGGTAAAAACTAACGTTCTTCATCTGTTGAATACATCTATAATGCGGGAAAGTTCGTACAGAAATAGTTGAGTTTTTGTGATTACACAGCAAGGCGGCGTGAGTAGCTGTCAGCAGGACCACCGCACTAACATGACTAACTCGCGTATAACGATACCTCAAATAACAGTACACTGTCACTGACTTAGTGTCAGTGTCACTCTGCCACGTGGACCAGGACTTTCGGTATGGGCTAATGCAATATAATCATTTTACGTTAAAAAAGGAAATAATGTAGAATACAACCGCTACTTTTCTGTCCAATACATGTCAGCCCCACTAATCATGCTAATGTTAGTTAGCTATAAAACACCGTATTTTTATTTCTTTTCCCATATTTGTCAAGTTTGTTATACATCAAATTGAAGCTCTAGTTGAGAGAAGATCAACGGTGCAATTTGTTTTTGAATACCTATTTCGGTTCTTGAGATATGACTTGTTAAAATTTGTAAAATCATTACTTTGTGTGCCGCTCATTTGACCATCCAAAGCATTTATGGTAGCCTAACTCATTTACACATAAACATGATAAATGTTAAGTAAGACTAATTGCGGTGACACCATGTGGAATCTCAATTGAGTAGTAAATTAGTTCTGAAAAGAACTGGTGGTACCACCAGTTCTTTTCAGAACTAATTACTACTCAATTGAGATTCCACATGGTGTCACCGCAATTAGTCTTACTTATCATCCTCACCATGCAAAGCTACAAGTTTTACCTATGATAAATGTTAAGTTATTCATCAAACTAAAGGCAAGTTTAAAAAAAGTTCATTGTGATAGAAATAAATAAATATTCAAGTTCTGATTTTATATTCGTATTACTGATCGTAATATTTTGCAGTTTCATAATATCAAATATTATTTTAGTACGCAAAATCATGTCCTTATCCAAAACCAACATGACGTATGGGATATCCTTATTTAGAAGGCAGGGGCGTGGCAAGGCGCAAGCACATGAATTGTTTTCCCACAACGGGTTCGTTCCGCCCACATCACCTGTGATTGACCAATGACATTATTCAACACGTGTTTTGTGACATGAACATCCATATGTCAACTTGATATACACATGTGCTCTGATCACGCCCACACCAGTGATCATTGTCTTCTGATATGATAGTCACGCCTGACACAGTCACGTGTGAGGCCACTGTAGCTGCGTGATGCCGGCTGGGGCGTGCGCGGGTGTGATCAATTGGGCTTTCTTTTGTACAGTGTATATATTGTAACTTGCCACACAGTCTGTGCACACGTCAAATACATGTAGCTGTCATAAAATTGTTGTGTGCGCAAGATGATCTAAATTAAAATGGCCGCCTTCAGTGAAATCTGGGAAAGAATGTCAAAGCCAACCATCACTCGTGCACAATGTCTATTGCATGTGTTTTAGCAGACGACAAAATGGCCAACAGCTCATTTGATGTGCATACATTCATTGCTCAAAATCTCCCAAAAAATCATTTTCCATTCCTCACTTGACTATATTTTTATTTCACAGATTTAGTTGGGAAGAAGAGACAACAGAATATTCTAGTTTCTGCCATCATTGACCATGATGACATGACAGAGATGCTGTGTCTATACTACTGATGGAAGGATCATTGTTTTCAGATCAACCAACAAGCGACAGCTACCACAGCTCATCAGCCTTCAACAGTCTTGCCATGAAAAACATGAGGGTCAACCAGTTTCATGTCTTTTATCATGTATTAGGTAGGTTCACAGTTGTACCATGTCAAACATGAGGGTCAACCAGTTTCATGTCTTTTATCATGTATTAGGTAGGTTCACAGTTGTACCATGTCAAACATGAGGGTCAACCAGTTTCATGTCTTTTATCATGTATTAGGTAGGTTCACAGTTGTACCATGTCTAAGTCTCTGGTTTCTGGTCTCTATGCATCGTCTCAGACCTGCGTGGCAGTATTTATAGTTTTCTTTGTTTTTGCTCTGAAACGATGTCTAATTGCAGCCAAAATTGCTGGATTGTACTGTATTTTAAACATCTTTTCACATAGGGTTGTGAAGCCTTGTCCAATTTGTGTGGCCTCTCTTAGCCACCACACTTTGTGTATGGGAAATTTGGTCTGGTTCCTATAACCATGTACATTTATCACTTATTTTACTGGTTGGCAAAAAAGAAAGTGTCACCACACCAATTTTTAAGCCAAACTATGACCAGAAACCAGCGACTTTTGTTTTGCCTAAAAGGGACAATATTGTCACGATCAACAGTGCATTGAATCAGAGTGCTAGTTTTACATTTACTGAAAATAATACCCCACATGATAAGGTGATGTTACCATTGCTGCTGCATAAATGAGCCAGTAATTTTTAATCACAGTGTTCATCTTAAACTAAGTCACCGATTCCATGCCTTGTTGAAAGTCTGCTCTGATCGTGATAATACTGTCCCTTTGAACAGAATTGGCAATTACCAGGTTATCAATTTCACAAACTTTTATGCAATGCATGTATACATGTAAAAGTTACTTGGTGTAAATTTGGTACAAGTATCCATCTTCCTGAGAATGTATTCCAACTGAATTGCTTTCATCTTAGAAAAAAATAATGGAATTGGTCAATAATTTTTAAAGGAAAGAGTTCATTTAATCAAAAAGCAAAATCAAAATGTTATAACATTTAAGATTAAAAGATATCACCAAAATTGCTAATTTGTATGTTTTTTTTCCCCACAGATGATACACATGTACATCTGCAAGTAGATTCAACCTCCAACAGCGAAAATCACCCATTTGATGAACTGCAGGCTCACAGCTAATGGTGCTCACAACATTATCGGTAAGTTTTTCTAAAAGCAAATTATACCCGACTGAAATTTCTGCTTGGATTTTTCTTATTAAAAGCCAATGACAGTTAGTTATAACAATCTCAAACAATCTCAGAAAATGGATGAAGGATTTTGGTTTCATTATATACATGTACATGATAAATGAGTGTCACGGTCAAATGACTGAGACAAAGGCGTGATTCTTTATTGTTATGAGTATTATTTAAACATAAATATCCCCAGTTTTAAAAATTTGAGATTTTCAATTTCAAGTAAAGGAGTAGTATGCTCTTGGAACCCAACCTAGTTTACAATGCGAACTGCTCGTTTTTGTAGAATAAATACATGTAGTGTGTACATGTATTTTTGTAGAATAAACAGTGTGTAGCTTGTTACTAAAGTGTTAGTGGGTTTACCCAAAGTATTTAGATGATTTGTGTAATTCAAATCAACAAGAATAAAATAATTTTAGAATGTTAAAAGGACCTTGTTTGGTATTTGTTTCAGTCGATTTATTAGAAATGTTACTTGACAAGATATTAACATGATCATTCCATGAGAGATTCTATCCAAAATACATGTAAATATTATGTTGAATTTGGTGCTTTTAACTCGCTTCTTTGAATTATGAGCTCCATGTCATATTTGCTTCTGTGATATTTTAAGTGGAGAGATTAATGTGGTGTGACACGATCTACGCGTTCCAAACTATTATGCAGTATAAAGGCATTGAGTGTGTCATGCATTGTGCGTTTATATGTAGCATATTGTGTCAATGTGCTATCTACAATTACAAGAATTATCTTACATGTATGTCAAAGAAAGGAAGATATAAGCCTGAAGTTTGTGCCACTACTCTGGGGATTGAGATTACTTTTTAAAATGTTGACAATAAATTATTGATGGAGACGGTTAACCGACCAAAACTGCACTAACCGTTTATAAAATTTAAATTTAAAGATAATAGTCTGTAAAACTGTAAACATTACATTGTTCAAGGGTGACAGATTTCTGTTCACTCTGATCAAATGTTAAGTCTGAATTTTAAAAAGTCATTTACGGGTAATTGGAACCGATAAATAGAACCTATATTCATGTACAGTTTATTTCTTTTTCAACACGTAACATTTCTGTAAAGCAATTATTATATTATTGTGTAGCCCAAATACAATAACTTTTTAATCTAATAAATAGAGAATTAGCTGTAGTATAAATACATCATGGGATAGGCACTTACATGCAGAACTCGTTCCTAGAAAACTAGAGGCAATCTTAAACTAGATACGGGTGAACCATCAGCTGTGGGGAGAACGTGTAAATGCTAAGGTGCGCATGCAAGATACAGTTCTCTCAAACTTCTCACTCTATCACTGCTTCTTTTTTTAGACCTTACACATCAGTCTGTGGAACAATACATGTACATTAAATCCTGGCTTATACACTGGTCTAAATCCATTGTTGGAGTACATCATGTACACAGTATGCTGTGGACTAGGATGCTACACAAGTGACACACTTCACTATTTTCTTGTTTAACCCTAACCTATCCAAATCCTTAAATATCTTTGCTAAAGTGTGTGCATACATGTCATGTGCTTGCTTTACTACTGAAGGATTTTGGAGGATTCAGGTTGTGTGTAAGCAAATGGACCTAGGGAGTAGGGAAGGATTCAGGTTAATATGTGTAAGCAAATGGGCCTAGGGAGTTAGGGAGGATTCAGGTTATGTGTAAGCAAATGGGCCTAGGGAGTTAGGGAGGATTCAGGTTATGTGTAAGCAAATGGGCCTAGGGAGTTAGGGAGGATTCAGGTTATGTGTAAGCAAATGGGCCTAGGGAGTTAGGGAGGATTCAGGTTATGTGTAAGCAAATGGGCCTAGGGAGTTAGGGAGGATTCAGGTTATGTGTAAGCAAATGGGCCTAGGGAGTTAGGGTTAAAGACACAATGAAATAACTTTGACAGGTTTGTTGTAGATATTCAGAACATGTACAGACCATGTGTACAGGTTATGTATGGATATATTCCAGTTTACTGATGGTGTGAAACTCACTTTATTCTAATGGTTGTGCAGCCCAATTTAGAAGCAAGCAATCATTTCAGATCCTCACTAAATATGACACCACAAGGGGGAAAGGGGTTAGTTGGAGGGGAGTGATGGGTAGGGATTAGGAGGTATCAATCATGGGGTCCTACCATAATCAGAAACTGCCACCAAATTTTCCCTCTACTTCTAAACTTGTAGCAAACAATTTCCTTGTTGGAATGCAGCATGATGGATGGATTTTTTGCAAATTTTCCACACAATTTTATATTGCTTGGTTTTGTTTTGGCAAAAATGCAAAACGCCTGTACATGTAAACACATGCAAACTACAAACTACGTTTCAGTTGCACATATTCCATGACATGGTATGGGTTCTCCTGAGCATAATTTAAATCTTAACTTTGTAATACATAAATTGCATGCATGCCTTAATGTCACACTTCAACAAGAATAGCAATTACACTTTATGTTAAATGGACAATATCATCAATGACCAACAGGACACTGAATCAGAGTGCTACATATATAGATTTTAACTCAGTGTAGATTTTCAGTGACTGAAAATAATACCCATATGATAAGGTCATATTACCGTTACTCCTGCATGAATGAGCCAGTAATTTCCAGTCACTGTGTTTATCTTAAACTAGGACACCGATTCCATGCCCTGTTGAAAGTATACTCTGATCGTGACGATGTTGTCCCTTTAATTAATTGACAACAGTCTATCTGACACAAAATACAAATGGTTAATATTTGAGGGACCTACATGTACATGTAACACACTGCCTTAGTTAACCCTCCTACAATCACTGCAATTTTTGAAACAACCCATTCAGGCCACACCAAGCCATTAGCTGCTGCCAGTGGCCTCCTATGGTTACCCTTCTGTGCACTGTCACACCACTGAGATTGCAGGGTAAGGTGGTCTCCCATTGATACATTGCAGGCCATACTAATATGTTCAAACATTTACAGTGGCCTTGGGTGGCACACAGTTGATTTTGTAAGATTACTTGGAAAGGACAGCAGGCTTGTACATGTACTGAAGGTTGCTTAAGAACAGAATTTTGTGGATCGGAGTGGCCTCCATGTGTAGGAGTGTTAATTGAAGGAAACGATCTATACTTGTGATTATTTGAGATGGAATGAAATTTTTACTAACAGCCTGTACGTTTGTGTGACACAATACAAATTTCTACACTGATTGGTTCAGTCCCCTACTCGCAGCTAATAACAGCTGACAGTGGTCAGTGTGCATACTTGCTGGCTAGGTAGATGTGCTTGCCAGGAAATGAGGACCCAACTGAAACAAAATTTTAGTCTGCCCATCATTTTTGGGTGTTTGTTTGGAAATAGTGAATAATGCAATTTTTTTTTAAAGGGTCAAAATTCTGACAAGAAACTCATTAACTTTCATTGGCCTATAGATATTGTTAGGAATGCATGCAATAATTCTTACCATTTTGTGAATAATGAAGGTGAAATGTTCAATGCGCTGACTTACGTACTTGAAGCTGGAACGTTTTTCATTATGGGAAAGAACACCACCCTCTGTAATCTTGTATTGGAGAATATGGAGATCTATGTAAATTTGAGCATTAGTGTTCCCAATTTGTTCCCTTACATGCGGTTAGTAAAAAAAAAGTAACTTTGTGTAAAAGTTTTAAAAAAAACAGCAAATTCAAAGGCATTAACAAATATTCATGATCCACTTTATTATTGTCCACCAATCTGGGTACCTTTTTACTGCATGTTGATGGATTTTTGGGATGGTTCATAGCAAAAATACCTAGGGGGTTAAACAATAAACCTGTAAAAGTGTTGACTACATATTTGGAAGAAAATATAAATTTTCAAATTTGATGTTTTCACAACACAAGTTAATTGACTCAATTTATTTCGGACTCTTAAGTTCTGGGCAATAACTTCACTTTTTCTTAAGAATAATAGCACCTTAGACAAAACTATTCTTAGATTCTAATTCTGCCTGAATTGTTTTAAAACATTATCCTCTTCACAGATTGATTTCTGTGTAGATTCATTAACTCTCCAAAACCTGCCAAATTTACACTGTGTAATAAGCATAGGACCCACAGCATTAACCTGCCAATGCATGTCATAACACTTGTATAGCAAGTACATCCACATGACAAAACCCTTTGGAGGGTTTTGAAAGGTGCTGATACTAAGTCATAAAGTAAGCTAAGTCTGTAGCAAGTACACCTACATGCCAAAATATGTTGGAAGGTTTTGAAAGGCACTATAAGTCTTAAAGCAATCCTCAATAAAGTTCATCCAACTGTCAAAACCTTTCAGAAGGTGCCTGAGCTACCCTGTACATAAACAGTAATCCTATTCCCTAAGATATACACATCTATCAGTCTATTACTTGCCAAAGGGATTTGAAATGTGCAGTGACTAACAGTAAACAGTTATGTACACAAACTATGTATAGTACATGTGGTAGTATATCTGCACCACCATTCAAATCCTGCCAGTGTAGTGCATAGTGAAGCAACTACATAACCTTCCAAACCCTGCGGAAGACAATTTTGAAATGTGCAGTTTCTAGGCTAAAAACTGCAATTTTTATGGGAGAGTTAACCCTCCTATAGGTTTAACACTCAAAGACACTCAAAATTTGTATGTCTCTCTTAACCCATTGACTTTGTGCAGTGCACTCAAATACATGCAAGCACATGTGGCTGTGATAGGAGGTCAAACCCAAAGACACTCAAAATTTGTATGTAACTCCCAACCCATTGACTTTGTGCAGTGCACTCAAATAAATGCAAGGACATGTGGCTAGAGGTCAAACCAAAACCACTCGACAGTACATACACAGCTCTGTGTGACTCTGTGGTTTTGACCTACCAATTGGCAATGCAACCAAAAATACTCAAGTGAATGTCTGAGTGCCGTGCTGACTGGGCCAAATTTCAGCCTGGGCATAGGAGGGTTAATGATGGCACATTGTACACACATGTATATTTCATGCAGACCAACATTTCATCCAGTGAAGTGACAAGAGCCCAATTATTTATCTTATAAAATCTTCTTTGATGTTATAGATGATGGGGATTCCCCGTCCCCCCACATTTTTAACATTTGTGGTTGTGATGGCGACACCTGTGTGTGGAAAATATTATGTATATTTACTTTGTTTATTTCTTATTGACCGCAGTGTGGATTTGCTATTGATCATCAATCCTGCATTACAAGATAAGCATGAGACGGATGATGCTCTACAACCTGGAGGAGATTAAACCACCTCTACTCATCTTGAGGAGAATACAGTGTGTGAATGCTACGAAAAACAGACTTATCCATCTCATGTGCTTCTCCAGGAAATGCGTATGATGAAGTGCAGATCAACAGAGTTCCTGATCCCAAGATAATTTGGAGACGTATGGTGCCCTACAACAGACTAAACATCCTCTATTCTAGTGTTGAGAAATACAAACTGATTGCTCCTGTCTTCTTAGAATCTTAAGGAGAATACAGTGTGTGAATGCAATGAACAATAGACTTGAACCCATCTCATGTGCATCTCAAGAAAATACGAAAACCAAGAGTTGGCATGGTTTTCCTTTGAGAGTCTTTGATGCGGGTAAGTTTCATAAATGATGTAATTAGAGGTAGATTACGTAGATTGCAGTTTTTGTTAGTGTACAGTTTGCAAGCACAATCATACAATGCGCCTTCATATTATTGGAACTTTGATGTAATATTCCTTAAATGTCCATGAGACAAGTGCAGTGAATCAAAAAAATTGAAGATGGAGATTCCTACTTTTTTTTGTAAAGGGGCTTGTAATGGTTACCCCTGCTTTAGATTAACCTTACCAGGACAGTAGCAAAATTCAATATGAAGTTTGCAATGGTGCAGTAATACTATAATTCATTTTGTAAACAATGTATTTTAACTATTTTGTCTCCAGTAGTTCAGCAATCTTACATTTTTTATTCTAACTATTTGTCTCCAGTAGTTCAGCAATCTTACTTTTTATATTCTATCTGTTTGTAAACAATGTATTTTGTCTCCAGTAGTTCAGCAATCTAACTATTTTATTCTATCTGTTTGTAAACAATGTATTTTAACTATTTTGTCTCCAGTAGTTCAGCAATCTTACAATTTTATTCTCTGTTTGTAAACAATGTACTTTAACTATTTTGTCTCCAGTAGTTCAGCAATCTTACAATTTTATTCTCTGTTTGTAAACAATGTACTTTAACTATTTTGTCTCCAGTAGTTCAGCAATCTTACAATTTTATTCTATCTGTTTGTAAACAATGTACTTTAACTATTTTGCCTATTTAACTGTAATGTACAATGTTCTTTCTTTACTTATCTATTATATTAACTTTAATGTCCTTTAATATGAGACAAAGCTTAAATAAATAACAGTAACAAAGCAACTTCTATTGTATAAAGAAATCTTTTATTCTCTCTTCAAGACTCAGTACAGCAAATAAAAGCAATGGGGATTTTGTACACGTTTTGGAGAAAACAGTTCAAAAAGCCTATGGGATTTTGTGTGGGTTTTGGAGATAGCCCAGATCGTGCTCTTCTGCACCCACTTAATTCTACCCTCCCTTGAAAAAACATGCGTGAGCATGTTTTTTCAAGAGAGGGTTACGTACCTGGAAAAGAAATGCAAGATATAACAAGGGTTAACATACATACCAAGTAAATAATTTGTACAATTTTAATAACAAATTGGCAAAAACATAATCAGAAACGTACCAATTATACTGTAAAATACTTTTAACAAGATAGAAAAGCATAGCATTGGTAATTCTACATTACTGACATTTTAAATGAAATAAATTTCTGTTTGAATTTAGGAGATTGTTCTTTCTTAAATTTCACCAAGTAAATGTTTAAAATGGTACAACATTATCGGAAACACCAGTCATACTGTAAAATAAGATAGAGAACGCATTGGTAATTCTCTATAATTAACATTTCCAAAGTCAAATAATTTGAATTTAGGAAAGAGTTCTCTTTCTTAAATTCCACACAAAGCTGAAAATTTTAACAAGATAGATAGGGTTGGTAACATTTCCCAATTGAAATAATTTGAGTTTAGGAAAGAGTTCTCTTTCTTAAATAGTGCAAAACGTGTACTTCTTAAATCATGCAGAGCAAGGAAACCTACTAGTACCAACTTTTGTCAAGAGAAATGTTCTTGAATTTAGGAAAGAGTTCTATAAGTCACCCAGTTTTACAAATCTGAAACTTTCACGTTCAGCAATATTACAAATATAAGTAACAAACATTGTACAGCTCTGGTTACTTTTCTGTTCAGAAACACAAGAGAAAGGCATAACATTGGTCATTCTAAATTACTGACATTTTTAAGTGAAATAATTTTCTGTTTGAATTTAAGAAAGAGTTCTTTCTTAAAAAAGTGTTTTTTTAATGTGAAATAATTTGAATTTATAAACAAGTTCTTTCTTAAATCATGCAGAGCAAGGAAACCTACTAGTACCAACTTTTGCCAAGAGAAATGTTATATAATTTGAATTTAGGAAAGAGTTCTCTTTCTTAAATTCA
This sequence comes from Zoroaster sp. YZ-2022, assembly GCA_029582265.1. Taxonomy (NCBI): domain Eukaryota; kingdom Metazoa; phylum Echinodermata; class Asteroidea; order Forcipulatida; family Zoroasteridae; genus Zoroaster; species Zoroaster sp. YZ-2022. Next base: position 13,182,942 of record CM055829.1, on the reverse strand, counting down.
TGCAGGGTGACCAGCCGCTTCTTGAGTTAATACAAACTATAAGACACTCAGTTTTAAAAATCTGAAACTTTCCTGTTCACCAATATTACAAATTATATAAGTGTAACGTACATTGTACAGCACTGGTTACTTTTCGGTTCAGGAAACACAGCATTGGTAATTCTACATTACTGACATTTTAAGTGAAATAATTTGAATTTCGGTAAGAGTTCTTTCTTAAATTCATGCAGGGTGACCAGCAACAAATATAAGAGTTACATACATAGTATAGCACTGGTTACTTTCTATTCAGAAAACACAAGAGAAAGGCATAGCATTAGTAATTCTATATTACTGATATTAATTTTCTGTTTGAATTTAGGAAAGAGTTCTCTTTCCATACAAAGCTGAATATTTCACATGATTTATTTTTTTTTTTGTTCTATATGAAATTAAAAAGGAAACCTATAGCATTGATAAGTTTGAATTTGCAATAGAATGTGTTGAGCTTGTTGGTTACGTGTTGTTAAGCAGTACATGTAGGTATCCCAAGATGAAGCAAACATATTTAAGACTGGGTCATCAGTAGGTTACAGCAGGAAATGTCTCGTCTTGGAGGTGGCAAGCATCCCTACAGGGGAAAAAACAAAATGAAAACTCATTTAAAAAGAATTCTTGAATAACTTTGGTGTTCAAAGGAATTATGTAGTAATTTGTACATATCATTTGAGTCTGCTTCACGGAACTTACATTTATCTGTGATGAAATTTGAGAGAGTTTAACAATTCTAGATCTCATCAGTTAATGCCTGTTAGACAAGGTGTACTCTGTAATTTGGTCATGTAAGACTTTAAAAGTATTTGAGGAGCAACCATCATGCATGTTAATGTTTGGTCTTCATCGACACCCTGTACTTAAATTGCTACATCAATATGAAGTCAAACCAGAATTTTGGGAATGCCAACAGGAAATAAATGTATTTCTTAAGAAATTATTCTGCTTTGTCTAATCTGTGTGCCAAATAGCAAAGTCTCTGCTAGTGATGACTACACCTGCCATTTAAAAGATCTTCTAAAAACAAAATACCTTTTAAAACAGACATATGTACAGATTGATTTCTAAACCATTCATTCAGGATTTTAACCAAGTTATTAAAATGGGTTCATGCTCAAAATGTGGGCCAAGTTTTTAACCCTCATATTATCAGTGTTCTTAAAAAAAAGTTGACCCATACTTCAAAATGTCACAACCATGACATTTTGAGGCACACACTGTACATATAGCAGGAGTTATCCACAAAATACCATTTGGCACACTCCGTTTGTGTGAAGGTCAGAACATTTTGTTTTTGTCCCAGGGGCATTTTGGGGTATCCATGTACCACTCTTGTGTACAGTATGCAATATTTTAAGGCATGCATAGAAAAAGCATTGCGTATTTATCAGACAAGTTTTTGTGGCATTTTGGAGACTGCAAGGGTTGAGAAAACTTACATTTTTCCCTCATTGATCTCCAATCGGTTTATACAGTTCTGATGTCATCTAGGCCTTGATTGCAGGCGTAAACAGGGCAGCAAATTGCATTGTAGTCATTTCTCTCAACAATCTGTACAAAGATAAAGTTGCACATTTATTTCAACACTCAAACTCATTCTCATGGTTGGTGATGACCACAGATTTCAGTACCCTCCTGTGCCATTGCTACATATACTACTCAAAACAATTTAAGGAACACCAGATTTTTAACATCAAATAGGTTTGGGCCGTGTGCAATATTGACACAATGGCCGTGTTCAATCTGGCACACATGTCTAAATTCTTTATTATTCTCTATATCGTTAACTCATCAATTCTGTTTAACATTGTGCTTATCTGAAATAAATGATCTTGCTTTAACTAAAATTATTCTTAAAAGCAATGAGACATACAGATTTCTACAAATGTTTTGATATTTTTCCCTTGAAAAAATAGCAACAATTATTAAAATGGATCTACCTAATGGTAAATGTTAATGCTTGGGCATTCGACAGTGGTTATCAAGAAAAGTCTTTCTAAAGGGTTAACCCATATCCGCCTAACCATGTAAACACACAAAAGACTATGTGCCTAAGCCCCCGCACAGAGATACATTGTTTTTGCACACAATCAGAAAGATTCCTTATTTAGAGAATATTACAATCACTGACACAGACACATTATATACTGATGGAAAGAGGAGAACATGCACTTTATTATGATGTCAGACTTGTCTAATTTCATATCTATAATCATGAAATAGTCATCGGAAAAACGTAGTAAATTGGAATTGGGCAAAAACACTGTATGGAAAATCACGTAGGTCGGCGTTTGTAGCGTTTTACATATCTACGAGCTATCACGTAGATCGGTGGATATGGGTTAATAAAAATCTATACTAAATGTAGGTTCCAACAACTAAAATCTATACTAAATGTAGGTTCCAACAACTAAAATCTATACTAAATGTAGGTTCCAACAACTAAACATTAGTGTCAACATTAGTGTCATTTAAAGGGCAGGTCCAAGGTCCCCTCAGTTGTTAAAATTTCATCTACATTTATACATGAAAACTTTTGTGTCATTGTAAAGCTAACATATCAAAGTAATTTTTTCTCAAAAAAATATATGAATATTTTGCACATATTAATTAGGTTCTGCAGCGCCTAATATGCATAATGTAGAATTAGGTGTTACGTATGGGGCATTTTATAATTACAATAAGAAAATAAAGAAATACATAAATGCTATTTTTGTTGGTGGGATATGTACAGCTTATCAAACAGTTTCTATTGACATAGACAAAATTAATTAAAATTATTTTAATTATGCAAATTAGGCAGTGGCAAACTTGAAATGTCCCATACGTAACAATTTGACATACATTTTTTCTCCGTTTTTCAAAAGTTGTGAATATTATCCAATCTTGATTTCAAAAGTTCTAATTTAGGTATTAGCCATCCTAAAAATAACCAATAAGTTTTAAAAAATTGTTCTAATTAGCAGTATAATTAATTAAACACATGTTACGTATGGGACAATAATAGGGAGAGATTTCAGAAACCATACTGTTTCATCCCTAGTCAATTCTTTTTAACAGATTGTTTATTCTGTCAACTTCCATGGTTTATCTGATTGTTTATCTATGACCTTGCTTGGCCAAACCTCATTGTAATAAGTGCTAATTTTTGCTGAAAAACCAACATTTATTCTCTAGTTCAAAATATAACATCTCACATAAGTGTGAAATGAATGTAGTATTTATAAACTTTTCCTAAATGTTAGTCTGGTTCCCAGATCCTATGTTTATTGCACACATTGTATGTTTATTGCACACATTGTATGTTTATTGCACACATTGTATGTTCTTTGCTTCTAGTGAATCACAAATAGTTCCAAATGTAGTCAAATTCTATAAATTTGTACACTTTGTAAGCCCATTCATTGATTTTTATGCAAAAATTTAAAATTTTGTGTTAAATTTCACATTTTAACATTGCAGGCAATGGGTGGAAATTTGTCCCATACGTAACGCTACCCTTCGTTGGACATTTTAATGCCACCCCCAGATGCTAATGTTTTATTTCCAAATATTTTATACACTTAAACTCAAGTAATGTACCTATCATACAGACCCAAAATGAACATTGTGAATAAAGAACTTTCAGAGAAATATAAGTTCAAACTTTTTGTTGTAAAATTTGTAATTCTTCTGGTCCCATACGTAACGCACTACATTAATTAGTGCCAACTCGTTAAAAAAAGTGCAATGAAGTTGATTTTAACACACATTGTTCCTCTTCCAAATACTCAACATTAAGTAGTTAAACTTTGAAAATATGTGGTTTAATACTAGAGTTACATGGTTTCAAAGTTCTGATTTGTCCCATACGTAACGCGCGCGTTATCTTGGACCTGCCCTAAAGCTGTTTCAATTATACAAAAAAAACTAAATTTTGCTGAGGAATACATGATTTTTGGAATCCTTCAAACTAACTTCCATCTTTGTGATTGTAAGTAAGACATTATTCCTGGAATCTGGGATTTCAAATAACTGTTCAACTCATTTCAATGTGTTCATTAACAAGAACATTAAAAATGCTTTCAGATTTGTTTGCTTTCATATTAATCATGGCCATGAATCGCCTAGGTTTTTTACACATAGTTCAGAACAGTGGCCAACACTGCATTGCTTAATCACAATAAGGTTTTGGGTCGATTGCAGACATTTCAAAATGTTGTCAAACATCAACTATTTACAAAAGTCTTGACTCCAGACTGGTTGGTTCAAAGAAAGAAAGTATACAACCGCCACTTGTCTATCCAAATATGACAAATATCACAGATTGGAAAGAATGTCGTATCCGACTGCCACTTTTTAAGGGTTTTTTTTTTTTTTGGCAACCAATAACCAGTTTAAAAAAATGATTCCATCTATTTTTGGGGGTACAGAAAGCTTTTAAAATCTACTTTTATGATGGTTTCGGACTTGATTTCCCTTCTAAAAATATCCTCCCCTTCAGAAAATAGGATCCTATTAACCCTAACCATCCCAAATCCTATATCCTCTTTGCCAAACTGAAGGATTCCGAAGGACTGGGGCTATTAGGACTTTTCAGTGGAGGAGGATCCAGAAGGATTTGGGCCATAGTGGGTTTCTGCTATGAGAGGATTGAGAAGGAATTGGGCTATCAGGCTGTATTTGACATAAGAGGAAAGAGAAGGATTAGGGTCTTATGCAGCTTGGCCAAAATGGGATTCAAAAGGATTTGGGCTGCTGGGGGAGGGGAATGTGATGTAGCCTAAACAATTTTTTGTTTGATTATTGCCAAGGTAAGTGTAGCAAGTTAAGTGGGTCTATTGCAAGGACAAGGGGTCAGTGCTGGGGGTCCCTAGGCATTGTATGTTTATGTATTACTGATAAGAAACGCATATATATGCTTAGTGTGCACACCAATGGAATTTCTATGACCATTGTCCTGGTATGAAAAGGTCATATGTAGCACGGGCACTTTCATTTGTTTGAGGGTAATTTTATAACCATTCTGTCACAGGAGGATCTGGAAGGATTCGGGCCGTTAGCCATATTAAGAAAAACCAGGAGGATTTGGGTACTTGAGGTTTTGACTCTCTAATACTGAAGGATATAGGAGGATTTGGGCTATGTGTAAGCAAAAGGGCCTAGTCTGTTAGGGTTAATAGTTGCCACTGCGCATGTACAATTACCGTGTTGGTCACTAACGGGAGTTGACAAGATCAAACTGACATGACCGAGGAAGTCATCGTATACCAAAAATGCCTGATTTTTCATGAAATAAATATCCTGGAATAATTTGAAGTACATGTCCATCATCCATATGTTCTTCACCTTACTAGGTAGGCAAGATTACATTATTGGTTATATTTAATGAGAAAAAGTGGCGTCAGATACGACATTCTACCACACAGATTTTCCTTTGAAAGATGATACAGGACACACTTAACCCTCCTATAGGTTTAACAATCAAAGACACTCAAAATTTGTATGTCTCTGTTAACCCATTGACTTTGTGCAGTGCACTCAAATAAATGCAAGGACATGTGGCTAGGATAGGTCAAACCAAAACCACTCGACAGTACATACACAGCTCTGTGTGACTCTGTGGTTTGACCTACCAATTGGCAATGCAACCAAAAATACTCAAGTGACTGTCTGTGGGTGCCGTGCTGACTGGGCCAAATTTCAGCCTGGGCATAGGAGGGTTAAGGAGAGGAAAGTGTAGTCCTGTGAGGATTAGAAATGATATTTTTGGAGATTTTGCTTCCCTCCTGTTTGTTGACAAATTATCAAAATTTATTTAACTTGGGCGAAAAAGCAAAACAGAAACATTTTAATATGCTGACTAGGGTTTAAAGGGAAGGTGCAGTATTGGTTATGACCACATTATTATCTGAAAGCTAACTTGATGGGATGTTGGTAAATGTACTGAAAAACAATGGAGTAAAACATAACAGATATGTAACAGTTTTGTTCTTTTCTCAACCAGGCCTCGATCTTTACCGCGGCCACCACGGCCAATCGCCGCATGCCCTTCCAACTTGGCCGCAATGCCCCCTCAAAAAGTACACATGTCGCGGCCAACTTGGCCAGCGTACCTTTTTGTATTTACCTCTACATCCCATCATGACAATCATACATCACGGACATTGTGTAGATGATCCGTGCATACAAACACCATTCAACAAACGGCGGTGAAAATAATACACGTCTTTTTATCGTTATTGTCGTTTGTTCGTACATTACGCGTCGTAGCTTGCATGAGAGCTAGCTCCCATGTCGATGTCAGATCAGACTCACACCGTACCCCGGCCGGCTAGCCGGCCCTTCTCGATCTCACAGCCGCAGCCCCACACACACGGCGCGGCGTTGCTGTGATTGTACAAGCGGCTCTAATCCACGGCTGTTTTCCTTTTAAAAAAGTACCCCCTCTGTTGTCGAAAGTTAAACAGTATGCAAATGAGGCGTTTGATCCGTCATTCATACATCTCGCGCGTAGGGGTGACGCGTGTGGTTCAAATCTATATTTGGTTTGTTTACATTTTGCTTTCTTGTGATTGGTTTTCAAGTTAAATATGCAATTTTTTTATGAATATACTAAGTTTATTTAAACAGTCACATGATAGCTTTTCCCGCGAAATTGAGGCTGTTTACATTGTGGAATTGCCGGTGAAGTCTACGTAGTGGAAGGCAGCCATTTAAATGTCGTCTTTGCCTTGAACATTTGAAGACGTTTTTCTAACTGTCGTCATGGATACGTCCGAATTTTTGATTAGCACAATCGACCTAGTAAGTCAACGATGATGGCATCTACTTTTATTTTATCCACAAAGTAAGTCTGGGACAAGGTTATTTCCTTTAAATAACTTTCCCCCAAAAATCAGTTTATGCGGTTGGTTTTAACATTGTTGTGTACAAAGTAATGGCGTTTAACGTACATACATGTTTAGTGCATCCATCGTAACGCATTACGTGTTTACGTACACCGTACACGGTTAACTCGTTTTGATCGTGTGTATTCTGAATGCATAGACAGGATAGCCATTTTTACAGAAACAGTTGTGTACGGTTACTGTGAATTCTTGCAAAAAGACATGTACTGCATCAAATGAACATTCAGCCTGATCCCTGACAATGAATACATTTGGCCTCGCAGTCTAGTTTAAGTTTATTAAAACACACAGTGGCGTTAAATTAATATTAATAAATGATAGGCAAACTTTTTCGTTGTTAATAAAGTGAAACTTGTTTCAACAATGTTTGTTGTTACATGTATTGAATTCAGTAGTTCAATCGATAGGCCTAACGTTATGAACGTGAATGTAACTTCACACTGTACATTCATTGTACATTTACGGTAGACTGCATTTTCATCCGCATGTCAACTTTGCACTATATTTACATGCTTGGAAATATAATGGTGTTGAAGATATCCAAGAGAACGGTCTGGATGAGTAGTGTTATTTTTAATGTTTTCATAGAAGTATGGAAGCCTTACTATTATTTTATTATCATTTCTTTCAACCAGGAATTGAAAACAGTTTACAACATTGGCAGTTGGCTCCTATTAATTTAGGACATCTACGACAACAGGTAATTTAACTAGAAATAGTATTCAGTCTAATTCTTATTTACATGTATGCTACTTGTTATCAGACGATTTCTGCTTTTTCAATTTATTTGTATTTCCTCCATTTGTCCTTCATGTCCTCTGTTGTTATTCTCCTATGATAGTTCAAGGCAACTTGTCCATTCTCATTTTCGTCATTTCAATTGTGTTTGTTACATAAAGGCCTTTGTACATTATTTATAAATTATATACATTGTAAATGCTCTGCTTCCAGTTTTCTCTAAAGCTCTTTTGAGTATTCACCACAGGTCCTTTTAAATGATAAGTGCAAAACTTATTTAAAAAAATATTTTTCTTGTGTTTCAGGCTCTGTATAGCTTGTTCAATGGCAACTGGAATTGGATCTCCAGGTTACTGCTTTTTGAGAAGGTTGGCAGCTTTCAAGATGTTGTCACTAGACTTGCTTCATCAAAAGTTGTACTAGGCCTCACATATAGGTCTGTCTGGAGATGTTTTCTTGAACATACATGGGCAGATAGTTGATGCACTTTTCCAAGTGGAAGACACGATGCCCAGACAACCACCACATTTTTAAAGTTGAACATGCAGTATTCTAGGACTTTTGGAGATTTTATTTTCAATTTCTTTGGTCGTCCTGGTTGTGCCTGTTTGTTGAACTGTTCACAAACTTGGTAGTTGTCTACCCTCTCATGTTTATACCAGTTAGGCGTGACTGATTGTCAGTGCCTTAATTTCCTCGCCGCAAGTATACATTTACCTATATTATATTTTGATTTATATGGATGTCACATTGTTTTGATTTATGCAATATATACACAATTATTAATCATATTGCATATAAATTTATATTTATTACTTTTATAATCACTTCAAATGATTAACTTCGTCATCAGCTTTCATGTTCCATTTTAAGATTCAATTAATAAGTTTTCTAGTCTCAACATAATAAATTCACTTTTATCAATCTTGACCATCTTAGAATGGTTGTTCTTTGTCTATATCCATCTGGTTGTTGTCTACATTGCCTTTATTTGTGACTGTTACTATTTATTATTCCTTGGTTATAACATTTTTTATTTTATGTTACACACCCCCTTCTCTCCTGACCCAATCCCTTTGTTCAACTTGTATACCCTGTTATGTTTATATAACATTCATATAAAATTACAATGTTCATTTCTCTTGTAGTGTTTGTAAGATTGTTGCATTTTTGGCCAAATAAATAATGACAATAAAATAATTGATGGATGTTGATCAGAAATGTCGTCCCATATACTCCAACCAAACACATCTTTTGAAAAAAGGCCTTCCTGCGATCTGAATAGTTAAAATATTGTGCTGCTTATCTTGGCCCTGTCAAGTTTAACGTTTATATATAATTACAATGTTCATTTCTCATTTATTCTTTGTATGATTGTTGTATTTTGACCGAATAAATAATAATAATAATAGAATATTTGATGGTGTTGCTTAGAATTGTGGTCCCATGTTCTCCCACCAAATAATTATAGAAAATGCCTTTCTGAAGTCTGAACACCTGCTCATCTTAGCCATTTTCATGTAGCTATAATCAGTCTATTACCATAATTCTTCATAACTTTGTCAGAGCATTTTTTTAAATGAAAATCAAAACTCATCTCCAGATAAACAGGAATGTGGAAAACAAGGTAACATACTCGGTGATTTCCCATAACTTTTCACAATGTCCACCGCGCGTCGCTCACGTGCACACATACAAATGAGCGCGACGCGTACATAGACGTCCGTGTATTACACGTATAATCCCGCACACGCGCGCTGTATGTACATGTAAATTCCTATTTGTTTGTGCACGTCACAAAGACTTCAAACCCCGCGTAAACACCGACACTCAACTTAAACAAAACCTTATAAAAACTTGTAAAAAGTTTTGTCCCAGGAATATTTGGAAAAATACTTGTAAAAACATTTAATCTCACTAATGGAAATGTAGAAGTATGAATGAAAAATTCTGCTGATGTTATAAAAGAGCATATTTGAAGGGTATAATTTCAACATGAACGTTAAGTAGGCAGACAATGAAAATCGTTCTTTTTTTTAAAGTGTATTTCTTTTAGTCCCAACAAATACAACATTTGAAAGAAAATTTCATATAAGTGAGAAAACATGTTTCATTTTACTTCAAATACAATCATAACATTTTCAAAGCGGGTCAATTCATGATTCATTCATGTAAACTTTATGGACTATAGAGGCTGACATGTTTATGCATGACGTCATGATATTCCACTGGAGTAATGAAAAACAAACGCGCGTTTGTTGGAACTTTATTACGCACAACGCACGTAAACGAAACAGCCGTGAATCTCGTCCCCATGCGCTGAACAGCCGGCTGTATGTGTACAAGGTACCAGTGTCGTGATTGTAAAATCACCACAAACGGGTCGGATACCAGCGCACGTTTTAGATACAGCCAGCCGCACGTGGTGTAGTCTTACATACATGAATGCACGGTAAACAGCGCAGTGATCGTATATTCAGCACAAATGAGTCGGATACCAGCGCTTATTTTTATGAATGAAAAAGTTCTGACCATTCACATGCAACATTTTTACACGCCATCTCAAAAAACTTCGCTCAAAAGTAAGATGCCTTCACACGATCGTGTAAAAAAACGCAAAAACAATGCTTTTTTCAAGGAAGGCTCAAAATAGACTGGTACCATTTTATGTTATAAATTACTATCAACATTGTCATACAGGGAATGTGACCAATGGTTGCAGCATGATAATGGAATATGTTATACTGGCTCTTTGGACATGGTGTACAAGAACTGAATACTCTTGATTGATACATGTGACCTAGAAAGTAGACGTGTATACACTGGCTGTAAATACATGTAAATGTAAATTAAAGGTTTGAAATGATTGGCCTTGGTGCCCTGTGGAATTTTGATGAGGGCAAGGCCAAAGTGGCCTGCCCCTTTTTTGCCCAAGATCGAGGCCTGCTCAACGTGGGAACCTATTGTGATGAAACTTTCTCAGGTTAGTTTTATGATTTATGATATTTCTTGAAAACTGGAGGATTGGAATGGATGTGCATTACCAATGTTGTACCTTCCCTTTAACTTGATAATATATCTCAAACTTACCACTAAGTTTCACAGAAATCCCTCAACAAGTTGACACATCCTGTACTGCTGTAGCATGCTACACCGTTGAAGCTATCATGTTATTCTCACAACCCAGCCAGACTAATCTGTTGAAAGATAGGCAGTTTCATGAAAATTTGAAGTTGCTTCAATTCTTTTAAATGTCATATCACTGGATAGAGCAACAAATTAGAAAGAAAATGAGGGGTCAATGGTCATGATAGGTTAACCCTGTGCAAAGTTACGATTTTTTGTTGATTTAAATATTTGGTCATTTTGGAGGCCAGTTTCATTTGAAAAGTTGTGACCGCATTTGCCTGCAACGTATCCTTGTAGTACTATTGTCTATATAGCATGTACCCCTTTTATAACAAAAAAAATCTCATTGAATACCAAAATCCACCCGTGCGTGACACCCCGATTAAGCGTGCGTGACACCCCGATTCACCGAGTCAAATCGCCGATAGAGGTGATTTTTTTTAAAATTTGCTGTCGGATCATTTTCATGAGTTGCACTGTTTTTCCACCAACGTTACAGTTGGCACCACGATACGGTGTATCCTTTTTTCGTGGTTTCAAGTTTCGTGAAGACCATCCAATACCTCTAAATTGATGATGAATTTCCGTCATGCACAATGATGAAAAACGGGTCGTAAACACGGCGATATTTCTAACGTCCGAGGTCGGATATTTTGCATTGAAACGAAGCAAAATTTATGAATGAATCTAAGATGGCGTCTACAGATTAACGATTAATCCGCACAGCGACAACGCGAGCTGCGACGACATTATAAACAGCTAGCCAGGGGGAACGTTTTCGCGAGAACCCGGATGTGAGTGAGTCCGTCTCAATCGCGATGTCTAAAGTTAGCTTTTGAAGTGCGCCGCCAGCGGCGGCTTGCGTGAATCTGCCTATGAAAGATTACAAAACCAATTTAACTACATCGTTTAGATTCAACTTCAAGCAAAAAATGCGATGTTTACAAATTTATGTACACGAAAAATAAGTTCACTCAACGTTTTTTATTAATTACAAAACTTAAAAAATTGGACCTTCCATTTCCACAATATTTGGCCGGTCTTTTTTATTTCACAGAGTGCATTCAGTGGGCCAGCAATTACTATATCACGATTCTCTGGAAAAAATCAACCGATACATTTTTTAAAACTTAACCAGAATTTTTGGATGTTTTGTGACAGGCATGGATTTTTTTAAATGTACTTTTCTCTAAATCCAAATTGCCATATTTTGCTTTTTTGGATTATTTTCAGTACTAAATATACAGAAAAACCGGAAGTAGTCTCGAGACCAGTCTTGAGATATACAACACTGGTTTAAGGATGTCATACATGTATGCTTGAATTACAAAGGGGTAGAATGTCGTATCCAACCGCCACTTTTTCTCATTCAATATAACCAATAATGTAATATTCCCTAAGGTAGAGAACATTTGGATGATGGACATAAAATTATTCCAGGATATTTATTTCATGAAAAATCAAGCAATTTTGGTATATGAAGACTTTCTCATAGTCATACATGTCAGTCTGATTGTGTCAACGTTAATAAGATTCTACTTTTAAAAATAAAAGTGGATTTTAAAAATGGATTTTGCTTTCTGTACCCCAAAAATCGATAGAATCTTTAAAAAAAAACTAGTTTATGGTTGGATACGACATTCTTTCTCATCGTGGTCAGGAGTATCAGTACCAACATAGCTGATGCCAGAGACAGACAATAAAATGGCTGCCATAATGACAGTACTGTAGGCTCCAACTTAAATGCCTACACTTTCTAATGACATGGGCGCCATGAAGTTAAAATAATACTTTGTAAAGAATGATGAATATAACTGCCACTTTTCTATCAGAATATGACAAATAACGAAATATCAGACTGTCCTTTAAAAGACGAAAGAGGACGTACTTAAGAGAAAAAATGTATGCACATCCTGTGAGCCGTTTGCCGTTTTGTACACATCCTAGACATTGTGCACATGTGGCGGGTGGGTTTGACATTCTTTCCAATAATTAATACGTTACGTTTGTCTGTAAAAGGTTAACGTTTTTGTAGAAAATGGTATGATACTGATACAGTGATAGTAAAACCTTTCAAATTCAGTACACCAACGGCGAATAACGGTTCTCGCATGTCGGAGAACCAAATTCGTGCAACGGCCAACATTTAAAAATTCGATTGATAATTTCCCCCAATTTTAAAAACTAATTAAGTATGAGTACTTACCTAATAGATACTTTAGGTGAGGATGGTTTTTGTAGACTTATTAGCTCGATGTTTGTCGATTGATAATATTGACAAATCCGTCCACTCGTGTGTCTGTTCTGCACTTCATCAGAGCGCCAACTTTAATTTGAACAATGTGTAGTTGTAGTCGGGTGACCTGACTCGTGCTGTGCATGCAGTGCATGCAATAGAGACAACTGGAACCTATCTAAAGTACGATGATCTATTTTTTGTCAACCGCGTCCCCAAGGGGTAGGCCTAGTTAATCTTACTTCCCTCGTACCCACCGGTACAATCCACAAAGGCACAAGATCTTCTAAGGCCAAACAAAAAAGAAAGAAATTGAGTTGCCCTCCAGTGAAAATATTTGAAGGGGTCGGTCGGTCGGGATTTTTTTTTTTTTTTTTTTTCCTCCTTGAAATGCATTGGAACTGAAACCACATACCATGTTTTTCAAAGACAATGACCTAGCAGTATGCACAAGTACCTAAAGAATAAAAAGACATCACACATTCAACTTTATAATAAATAATCTTTCAACAACTTTATTTCAACATTTCATACACTTGTTTCTAGCACTTTTGTTCTTAACAACTTTATGCATCCCATTGGTTGACATATGATATTAAGACATGTGTATACCTATCAGCAAGGAATTTTGCTTTAGAATAAAAGTATCCCAAGCATTTTTGTTGTACTTTTCGCTGTGATTGACACAGCAAATTCATCCATATTGCGTGCAATGCTCAACATGCAACATGTGAGTGGCCATTCGATTTGAAAACATGTAGATTGAGTCTTGGGTACCGGTAAATTTACCGGTAAAAAAAGTGGAAAATTTCACAAATCAAACGTATTATGTTTTATACAAAGAAAATTGGTAAGTTTCATTAATAAATAGGCCTATGAATGACGGGGAAAAAATAAGAAGAAAAAAACCCGACCCGAGATTTCAGCACTTTTGGGTCGGTCGGTGGAGGGCAACTCAACATCTTTTTTTTTTTTGCCTTATGAAGGAAATTGCAAAGTGCCGCGTTTTCGCAACCCTAACCAGAAAATTGTTTCCGACGTCATATTCTTGACCAGAAACAAGACGGCGTAGCTACGCGAATAAATTTTAATAAATTTAGGAATAAACGAGGAATAAACTTGAAAGATATATGTCTACTGGCATACGAATCATTTTATCATGTTTTAACAAGTAATTAAAAAACTTTCGTTACTTTTTACAATCCGCCAAGAAACCGATCATCACAAACTTTGGTTCACATTTGGTCAGAACAATAACGTCATCGCAGCACGACGCGACCGAACGCTTCACCAATGACCAAGGCTCAAACATGTTTCTGGTTACGGTCGCGAAAACGCGCCCCCGTCATAAACGCTTATCGTCAACACACACACATACTTGTTCATCAGAAACCTAAAATAAAAACTTTAAAAAAATTATGAACTGCGGCTTCGCCACTGTTTTTTATTTGTCTATTTTTCTTATCAAAAATACCATTTGGAAAGAACTTTAACAGTATTGTTTGACTAATTTTTTTTTAATGGTTAGATAGATAGTTTTAAAAAGGAGATGCACATGTCATTTTCATACAATGTTAATGCAACATCCATGCTGGTGTTGAAGAATTTTATGGACACAATTTGGGCCATGTAGCATACTTTTAAATAGTTTCAATACAAAGAAGGTGATTTGTGATCAGCTGTTATTCACCATTGCTGATTCAACAATGTAGGGAATAACAGAATAAACTAAAATGACAAAACTTTTAATTCATGGCTCGCAGATGCTGGACCAGAATGGCATTTAGAAGCGGGACCAGATCGTGGCATATTTATAGGCCTACTGAGATTCAAAACGGCGTGGGGTGGTTTGCGCCGGCCTACGGGCCCTGGAAGTTTGGGTTCTAGACACCTCAGTGCTGCACATTTGGGGCATATTTCAAACATGAAATCTTTGCAAAGGGTACAGAGAATAAATGTGAAAATATGGCAGAATTGTGTAATAATAGGGGAAATAGTGGGGATCCTAGCGGGGGTGAGGTGCGTTCCAATGGCGCACCCAGGATTTTGTCTTGGGGGGGTGCTCAAAGAAAATTTTACTCTCACAAATCAACTAGGCCTTGTATGTATATGTACGTATGTATGTAATTTTACTCTCACAAATCAACTAGGCCTAGTATGTATATGTATGTATATGTATGTAATTTTGGGTTGTATGTATGTATAATATGTATGGATGGATCTTCCCATTAGGAACTCGGTAACCTCCCATGGAGGGGCATAAACGCCAAGCTGGCAAGAGCCAATCTCACTCACACACAAACATTAGTGTATCGTCTATAATTACGAACTGCACAAATCAATCAATAAACTGTGATTCAGTAACTACCTACTTTCCATCAGTGGGCGGCAAATTCCATGAACAAGTGGGCGGCAAACCCAGATGCTACCGGTAATCTTTTTCTTTTTTGTTGTTGCTAAAACGGTGTCACATAATAATTATTTATATCAGATTACTGTTAAAAAAATTAAATTAAAACCCTAACCTGGGCATGTATGTGATGTGTAATTTGGAAAGGGTAGGATTGCAGGCCTTTTTAATGCCCTGCACATAGCCAAGTTAAAGAAAAATGGAGAAAAGGAAGCAACACATGATAAAATAAGATTGGATCTGGTCGTTGCACCAGAGTTACATGTTCATGCATATTATTTCATTATACAACATCTAAAAATAAATCATTGTGAGTAAACAAAAATGTATTGCTTTTTCCTTACTTGTCCGGCATTCCCCTTAAAAAACACTTAAATTTGAAAAATGCCGGAACCACGTATA
Organism: Zoroaster sp. YZ-2022; assembly: GCA_029582265.1. Classification (NCBI taxonomy): domain Eukaryota; kingdom Metazoa; phylum Echinodermata; class Asteroidea; order Forcipulatida; family Zoroasteridae; genus Zoroaster; species Zoroaster sp. YZ-2022. The sequence continues at coordinate 13,167,104 of CM055829.1, read as the reverse complement.
TATTTTAGCCCGGACAAATTGGCACGTTGGTTTCAAATGTTTATGTTATTGTTGCAAATTTAAACAATTATAGTGAGATTTCATGAGACATCATAATAAAATAATTTTGGCAGAAAGAAGAAAACAAAATGCGAGTGGCATAAGATGAAAAGAAATCCACCCTCCGCCGGGCCGGAATAAAAATAAATAAATTAAAAAAACATTTGCAACTTTTCTCCTCCCCCTCTCCCTCTTCTTTTTTTCCTTCTTCTTTTTGTCCCTTTTTTCGGGGACCCTCTTGGGGGGGGGGGGGCTCAAGCCCCCCGAGCCCCCCCCCCCTTGGGTGCGCCGTTGGTGCGTTCGCACACGACCACCCTCAGCCTTTAAGGAGATCATGAACCTTGGCCTAGAATAACAATGTAGCTTTGAGATTTATATCTGAAAAGGTCCCCAAAAGTTTAGCTTGTAAGACCTAAAGAAGTATCACCCATGTTTTCATAAAATATTTCTCAGAATATTTAACAAAATCATGATTTAGCAGAGATTAAGCGCCTCAATTAATGAGCGAGGCTTAAATGTAAAACTTAGATTTGAAGAATGTGTGTCATTCTTAAATGTTTAGTTTTTCATTCTACAAGGGGATAATACCTTAATGCTCTGATGTAACATATGAGAAATACTAACACGGGCGATACAATCTTTAAAGGGACATACATCGTCAAGATCAGATCTGACTTTCAACAGGGCATGGAATCGGTGGCCTAGTTTAAGATGAACACAGTGACTGAAAATTACTAGGTCATTTATGCAGCAGCAACGGTTATGACCTTATTATAAATATGGGGTATTTTTTTCAGTCACAAAGTTAATCTTAAATTAGTACTCCGATTCCATGCCCTGTTAATCGTGACGATATTGTCCCTTTAAACTCTCTATATATAATATTCACAAAGGACAAAGTACAACAGCCACACACACTAATGTTTTGTACAGTCATTTATTTCTTTACTCCAAACAAGGACTTATAAAAACTATGATTCCAGTCTTCACACGACACATACATAGAAAAGCAATAAATGTTATCAAGTAAAAGTCAATATTTGATTAAGGCCAATAAGAATTTGTTTCAGTCATTGCTGACGCAAAACAAACTACTAAAAGTGAAAATTAAATAGTTTGTAGAACAATGTTTGGTCACAGCCATTGGACCATTTAGACACATACATTATTTATAGATGAGCATGATGTAGGTCACGTGGTTTTAATTACATATTCATGAATTCACTTTCTATCTTTAACCACTTAACAAGATATACAGTTTAAAATGTCAATCAATGGACATTATTTGAGCTCTGAAATTTCCATCAACACAATATGATAATGATATTATATCATGTAATTAGTATAAGACTATACGAGAATGACATATCAATATGAATATTAATGATTAAAATTAAAATCCCGGCATATCAGTGAAAATAAATGGTTTGCTTGACAATCTGACACATATCAAAAATACAATAACATAATGACGTCAAATCACGTGTACGGTTATGACGTCATTAATTATATAAATCAACGGTTCATCGTGGTTCTACAATTTCAGAACAGTTAAAAAATAATGAAATAATCATATTATTGTGTAATATATTATGTATATAAACTCGAAGGTATAAACTGGATGGGTGTAAATCCCAGGGGATGGGGTATAACAATATTTTGTTGGGGGATGGTCCATAGGATCACCCTCACTAACCTTTTGGGTCAAGTAAAAAACTAATATTGAACAAACTCCTCAGGAGAACTTGGATTCTCTTATTTGAACATGATTTAGGACTTCCATTGTTATCAAATTACTCAACATTTCCCCCAAAAATGTATTCTCTGATTTGACTCCAATATTTGAAATACAAATTCAAATTCAAAAAAATAAATAAAACATTTTCGGGTGTTGGGGAGGATTTAGGACTGGATCATATTTTTCTATTCAGAGCTCTTAGGATTGACCCAAATGAGGTTTCAGTGAGAGTCGTCGTTGTCAACTCATCAAAACCATCCAAAAGAATCAAAACGCCATTAGGGTTTTGGAAGATAAATAATTTCAATGCATCTTTAGAAATGTTTACGTCCTCTTTGAGCAGTTGTTGAAAATTTGCATCAATAAGGTTTGAGCTTTGGTCTAATGCACACATTCTCAAAACAAATACAAGTTTGTACTTGTTGAGTACATCACTAGAACCAACAGCCCAGTCGTAGGCAATCTTATCAAAAAACGTTGACTTCCCCACACCCCCTTTGCCACAGAAAATAAGTCGCTTAATGAGACCACCCTCAATGAAAAATATCTTTTCATACTCAATAGAATTCAATGTCTCTGGCTCTTTTTGTGTTCTATCACCATATGGACTTGTATCTTCCGCTGTACCTTCGCTTTTTTCCAACTGCAAATTTTACATAAATGATTTTGATTTTCCTTTCATCATCATCCACCCAAGGATTTATATTCACATAGCTACCTATCGTTGTGTAGCGTGCTTTCAATGCTGCATTACATTTGTCAGCGGCAACTTGTGACGTATCTCTCAACTCTGGACCCATTTGCCAGGAATGACTTGGTTGATCATCTGTGAGGGGCCTTGTTTCTGTAAAAACAAAATAATTAAACATCAATAAAATAGAAAAAGGAACACAAACAATATAGCAACATTTGATAATGATATACACTATGTGTGACGGTTGAGTAAATGATTTGTTTTACATTTGCCAACAAAAAGGTCTGACAATTGGAAATCACTTTCGTTTCAGGATTATTACAGCATTGTCATTTTTAATGATTAAATTATTTGAAGTATTGAAGGGAAAGTATACCATTAGTAGACTCATTCTGCTATGTATCACTCCATATCAATTAAGATATAATATACAAAACAATTGTCATGTGAAAGTTTCAGCTCATTGCTGTGTGTTATTAATGAGAAAACAGTGAAAATGCATTCAGAAATTACAATCTGCAAACACAAATACTGTAAAAGAAAAGTTGACACCTTTTGTGGTGTTCAAAAGTGTTATCCTCCTATATACATGTTTTTAAACATGTTTTTGTGTCTAAATTTTAAACGTGTCTTTGTGTCAAAATTCACACACCTACAAACATGTTTTGGTAAACACCACGACAAGTTTTAGTCGTTGTATTGCAGAATAAACGCAAAAACATGTCCATTAAAATTACACTTGTGTTTACAGCGAATTTTCTTTTAATTATACTATTGAATTTTGATACAGTTTGTCAACGAAATTCAGACGTTTATAATTTGGGAATAAAATTTGACTCTTGTACCTCAGGCAGAAAGATTTCAAGAAATGTTTGATACCGTCATTTTTACATCGAGTATAAATAATGGGAAACTGATTGCTTTTTGAGAATACCATTCTCAATGGTATTCAATGATTTTTTAATAGTTTACATTGAGATTTGGGAAACGGTGTATTTTACACTAATTAAATGAACAGGGTTCATATATGGAATGGAACACATAAAGAGATTGTACACCATTGGTAAAATGACTGTAAATGCATCATATAGTTTCAACACATTTCATTAAGTCATGAACGAGAAAATAGTACAAATGCATTTGGATTTCTCTGCATTCATTCCAATGTGGAAAAAGTATCACGGCCGTGATCACTTTCAAATTTTGTAACACATTTCAAGTTATTTTTTTAAACATTAAAGCACATCAGATGGAAATATTTCTCATGGTGTTTGGTACCATCGCCAACTTCACATCAAGTAAGATTTTGGTTTTAATTCAGTAATTATTTTTAATCGACTTATTACCAATGGTGTAAACTCCCTTTATTGAACAAATTGTCATTGCCAATTACCTTTCGATGTTTGTGACTGACAGCTGACAGTTGTGCCTTTTCCTTCACCAATAATTACTGAACTGCCAGGACCGTAGATATTAACTTAAAAGAACAGGAAAAATGCATTAGGGCTATACTTAAATGAATATCAATACAGTTATATAGGATTACAAATCGGAACCTGACTATACGTCATAATAGTAAAGACACTGGAACTATTCCATTAGGATGATTTGTATATGAAATACTCTTCATTGTACTATCTTACAATCTTTTAGAGTGAAGACACAATGGCCAAACTAGTGGATGACACGTGATGTGTGTTCCACCAAACAAATGACATGGATCTGTGTGTGTGTTATATAATACAAAATATTTTGGTAACGTTTGGTACTATTTTCAAAATGTTTAAAAAAATCCCAAATCCATAGGTGAGAATCAAACATTTATGCCACAGATCACTCATGCAGAGGGATGGACTAGGGCAGATCCTGGGGGGAGGGGGGGAATGGCCTCCCAAAAGACTTCTCAAAGCCACCTGACCCATCCCCGTAAATCCACCCCTCCAGCATAAAATGCACTGAAACTTCTGTTCTAGATTATTGGTGGTGGATGGGTAGATGAAGAGGTCGCACAACGCTTCCCTGGTTTTGGGCTTGAAATGTATTAATATTGTTTTCATGTAATTTATTTGTTAATGCAAGAAACAAAAATCAATTTTCTAGCTCGTGATTTGTTTTGCCACAAATATTTTGCCTAGAAGGCGTTGAGACTGTGTGAACTGGGTTTCCCACCCCCATGTTAGCCAAATCCTGGATCCGTCACTGGTTCCATGTGTCCCCCCCCCCCTCACACACACATTTCTAAGTAACAATCGATGCCAATATTTTCTGAAGTACATAGAAAGACGTTGGTAATCATATGCAATGCATGATATAAACCACAGCTGGATACATCTTCACGATGATTATCAAACAAACATTTCAAAACTTTACCTGATGATATATCCTGTTTAAAACGCACAGCATGATCCTGCGTGACTGACTGGGGCTGAGATGTTATGGGAAGATCTATAAAGATAGATGGATAATACACTATTGGTAATTTTCAGAAATCAATTATTATAAACCATCAGCTTATTAAATATTCACTATGATATCTCAAACATTTCAACCTGATACTTTACCTGATGTTATCTGCTGTTTATGTCGTACATCAGGATCCTGTGTGACTGACTGGGGCGGCTGAGGTTTTTCTGAACGATCTGAAGATTGAAGAATAATGTAGAACATTCTTGAGTAATAACCAGACTTGAAAAGATGAAATGACGTCATTTTTAATAGCCCATATACAAAAAATACTCTTAGAAATAATAAAGCCTAAACCCTTAGGAGTAGGATCAAGTGTGCTTATATGCATGTTTCGTGTGTAAGATAGTATTTACTATCTTACACACGTTTTGCTATAGGAATGCTCTTCGTTGTACTATCTTACTATCATTTAGAGTGAAGACACAATGGCCATTGTATATGCGAAACATGGTGTCCGGGATTGTCGATTGCTCTTTCCATAATAAACATATTAAAAGCATGGGGCTCTTTGCCAATTCAGACAAGCCATCGGAGGATTCAATTTTCTGTATAAGCTCCTTAGCCTTATCATGTTCTGTGGAATAAAAGCTGTACACATTACTGCTCAATATCTTCTTCATTGAACCCCAGAACCTTCACATGTGTAACAGGTTTTTCTACCAGTGATTTAGTCACCAATGTGTCAAAGTGAGTGTCACAAGTGACATTTACTTATGTAAATAAGTAATAACAGTTTCAGTAAAGATAATAGTTTTCTAACCAGGCCTCACAGTGTGTTTATTTTACTTACCTTTATTTTGATTGGCCTAAAGTAAGTTCGAATAAATTAGTAGTTAATAAGAATAGAATCCAAGTGTTGGCCCATGAGGGCAGTAATTAAATAGGTCAGTACTAAGTGTGTGTGTGTGAAGTGCTGCTATTGTTCCAATTGTGTGTGTGGGTGTGTGCATTTTTTTGTGCCATGGTTGGGAGCACATGTAAAGAAATTCCTAGCAGATTCCTTTGGGGTGGGACCAGGTTCTTGGCAGTAGTAGCATTGATAACAGGAGGACACTTGTTATAGAACTTTCAAGCAGGCGACATCGTATGCAATCATACAGCCCTATGAATGCTCATTTATATACACATGTACGTGTATATGCTACACTTAACATTTCCTGACCGTAAGTTATAATTACTGATTTATTTACTGGGTATTTTAGTGGTAAATCTTGGTAGAATTTATCAGATATTTAGTAACAAAATAATTGCAGAGAAATGGGAATATTTGTATTGAATTAGAAATTCATGATGAAATTTAGAGAATAGTATTAACACTTTGTTCTGAGTCTCCTCAGAACCTAGTTATTGTAAACTCCTACAGTGAAAAGAGTTTGGTTATTCTTAATATTATTTTAGATGGCGTCCATCCTGGGCATGATCTACATGTGGTGCTAGGTGGGGACACAGTTCTCCTTCATGATACAATTTCTGTGGGTCTTTTAAAGCATCGAGGTCAACGACATTGCCGGAGAACTTACTGCACATCTCAGATACTTTACTTTGTGCAAAAAGACCATCTATTTCTGGTGTTAGTGTGATCATTTGCACGGCAGAACTATTATTATAATCCATCTTAAACGTGATTCCAGAATAGAACATTTTGTGGAGTTTTGCTACAAGCTATATGGAACTTTGCACCGGCCATCAGAATTTTGGAATTGTGTATTCCGCCAGTAGTATTTTCTAGAATTTTGGAATTGTGTATTCCGCCAGTAGTATTTTCTAGAATTTGGGAGTTGTGTATTCCGCCAGTAGTATTTTCTAGAATTTGGGAATTGTGTAGTCCGCCAGTAGTATTTTCTAGAATTTGGGAATTGTGTATTCCGCCAGTAGTATTTTTTAGAATTTGGGAATTGTGTAGTCCGCCAGTAGTATTTTCTAGAATTTGGGAATTGTGTATTCCGCCAGTAGTATTTTCTAGAATTTGGAAATTGTGTAGTCCGCCAGTAGTATTTTCTAGAATTTGGGAATTGTGTATTCCGCCAGTAGTATTTTTTAGAATTTGGGAATTGTGTAGTCCGCCAGTAGTATTTTCTAGAATTTGGGAATTGTGTAGTCCGCCAGTAGTATTTTCTAGAATTTGGGAATTGTGTAGTCCGCCAGTAGTATTTTCTAGAATTTGGGAATTGTGTAGTCCGCCAGTAGTATTTTCTAGCATTTGGGAATTGTATATTCCACTATTAGCATTTTTATAGAATTTGGGAGTTTGTGAAGGTTAAGTAAAATAAGAATTAAATTTGTATATAAGTCATTGAAGAAGTATGATAGAGATCTTTTAATTATTGTGTCCAGTCAAATAGACATGTTCACATCCTACATTGTCATGGAGGGAGCCACCCACAGTGGCTACGTGACAGTGAGAGGGGCGGGTTGTTAAAACACAACATTCTCTACCTATCTTTCAATTAAGCATTTTAAGGATAGAACCGAATGAGGTCTCACTGAGTTCATCTTTTAGGTGTCATCAAAATCTATGTCAGGATTGGTGGTTATGTATGATTTCAAATCAGATTTATTTATAGGTATGTCATCATCTAAGAGCTGATTGGAAATTGCATCAATAAGCTTCCAGGTTTGTTCTAATGCATGCATTTTCAAGACAAAAACAAGTTTGTACTTCCTTAGTACACTACTGGATCTGATGGCCCAATCATAAGCCATTTTGTCAATAATAGTCGATTTCCCAATACCAGCTGTTCCATTTAAAATGATTCGTTTTATTAGATTGACCTCTTCTGTTTCAGTGATGAATATATCCTCATATGATTTAAGCTTTTCCACATCATTATCATCATTTTGTAAAATGAGCTTTGTAAAGATGTCCATGATGTGCATCTTATCATCCACCCATGGGATCATCTGTACATAGCTACCTGTGGTCATGTGTCTTCTTCTCAATGCCTCTTCAGTCTTATCAGCAGCATCTTGGGCTGGATCTGCAACCAATAAAAATACAGACTGCTTTTATACAGACAGTCCAGAAACTAAACCACAAAACTTAATTATCTATATTCTATGTATGCAGAATTCAAAACTGAAAGAATTTGCATAGTAATTGTTGCTGGGATCCAATTTATTGTGAAAAGAGGGATGAAGTCAGACAACCAGACAGTAGGAAGCCAGAGCTATGCTGGGTCCAGGGCTAGTTTGGATTTTATACAGAACTGCTAATTATTCTTCAGATTATTTGGCCAGTGGTGTATAAATACAGGCAATAAAGTATACCTTACATTCACCTGAGTAAAAATCATAATCATCATAATTGGGTTTGGATTTACACAATTTTTATCTCATTGTTTTTAAAATGTTAAACCATTTAAAAAAAATTGTTTAGAAAAAATGGAAACATTTTGGGAACTTTGGACCAGTTTTTGAGAATTTTGGTTTATATGATTGAGAATAATTTACTGCACCAATTTCTTACTTTACCTGTACATGTATGTGGTGATAAAATGTCCCGAAGTTCTTCATCAGCAGATGCAGATGATTCTTGATGTCGCCCTGAGAAAAGTTGCAATATAATATTAGTAAAAATGTTTTTGTTGGTCCTGTGATAAATTAGCCATGCATCCTGATATTTTTCATTAGAAATAAAAGATACCCTAAATAAAGATGAATGCATGGAAATAATATATAATACAGGCTGGCCTGTCGGAAGGTATTGAAGAGGGAAGGGGGAGGCAATAGGAATACACACTATGTGAAAAAAAAAATTCCCCTGTATATCGGTTTTGACATGGCATTCCAACACAAGTTGGTTGGAGCACCCCTGGCCCCATACCTGCAGCAGAACAAAATATAAATACTAAAACATCATACTTCATTTACATAAGTTGTATTCATGAACAATTACATCGCCTTGAAATGACTAATAACAACCCTAGCTGCATATTTGTTCCTAAATAAATTATTTTAATGGAGTGGGTTACATTTTGTTTTTGTTTAAATATTTTCATAAAACATTATTTGGGTTTGCCTAGACTAGCCTACCTAGAGACCTAGACTAGCCTACCTAGAGTCCTAGACTAGCCTACCTAGAGTCCTAGACTAGCCTACCTAGAGTCCTAGACTAGCCTACCTAGAGTCCTAGACTAGCCTACCTAGAGTCCTAGACTAGCCTACCTAGACTAGCCTGCCTAGAGTCCTAGACTAGCCTACCTAGAGTCCTAGACTAGCCTACCTGGCCTGGATGCACTACTGGGATATCAGGGATTAATGTGTGCCCTTCTAAGAAACATACAAACATGTGATGCAGGCCGTACGTGTACACGTATGGACATGTATCATGCAAATGTGTTTCCAAAAAATCCCTTTCTTTGTATTTGTGATTTTTTTTCTTATTTTTCATGCAAGAGATTCCAAAAATCTTGAAGGAGTAAAAGGCTTCTAATCTTTACTGAGTGTCTTGTGTCAATGTGCTATATATCATCTACCAATCCTGTACAGGGCCATTCTCCAGAAAGTGAGCCCAAAACATAAAAAAATAAACTATGTGATTATTTCCTTGTGACCAGTTATATGAATTTACTAATTCTTGAAAAAAATATTTAAAAATTCATTTTTTAAACAAAATACGACAAAGTTTGTAAAAATAACATTTTTTCTGGGTTTTTGGGGGAAAATTTATGTTGCCGTATTTTTTTCAAGTATTAAAGCCAAAATGTATTTTTTTTTTTTGTGGAAGCTAAAAACTAATTATTTTTAGTATTTTTAATTAGTTCCATGACTAAATTTTTGAGTTGAAATTATATTTTGTAAAATAGAGGTTGAAAAAATATTTATTGCAAAATGCATGTCACACACGTAACAAAAACAAAGCTTTTATATTAAAAAAAAAATCCCAAAATTAATTCCCATTCTTTATATTAAAAATAAGTTTTATATCCCCTTTCATATTAGCTTTCAAAAATAATAAATAAATTCTGTTCAATTTGGAAATGACCCAAATAACAGGTGTCACACACGTAACATTGTGTTACGTGTGTGACTGTTACGTGTGTGACAAAGAAAATACTGCAATGTACAACTACTTTGTTGTTAAAATATACCCATATGAAATGGAATAGTCCACTTAATCATGTACTTAAATCATGCTTGTACAACATGGTAGCAAAACTTTCAACCAATCACAACACAGAAAGGGTAATTTTCCATTCATGCTGTGTGTGTGTCAGTGCATACACCACATGTACAAATTGTACAATCACAACACAGAAAGAGTAATTTACCATTCATGCTGTGTGTGTGTCAGTGCATACACCACATGTACAAATTGTACAATCACAATACAGAAAGAGTAATTTACCATTCATGCTGTGTGTGTGTCAGTGCATACACCACATGTACAAATTGTACAATCACAACACAGAAAGAGTAATTTACCATTCATGCTGTGTGTGTGTCAGTGCATACACCACATGTACAAATTGTACAATCACAATACAGAAAGAGTAATTTTCCATTCATGCTGTGTGTGTGTCAGTGCATACACCACATGTACAAATTGTACAATCACAATACAGAAAGAGTAATTTTCCATTCATGCTGTGTGTGTGTGTGTCAGTGCATACACCACATGTACAAATTGTACATTTGCAATACAGTTGGTGGTTTGGATTTTCAGTAGAAGTTTCCAGAACTTGTAGCCCAACGTTTAACGTGTACTTCAGTGTTATGTGAATAGTGTGGACCTTCTTAAATTCTACATAAACTGGAAGAGGTAAGATGTGTTTTTTCTCATTACATTTGTTGGAAAACAACAAATAAAAATTGTGCTAATGATTTTTGTAAACACAAATTATGACTAACGTTAACGTTAGGTTACTGCAGACACAGAGTGACAATGTTTGTTGGCCTAGGTTGCTTAGGTTCATGTTCTGTATTGTTGACGTAGTTTATTTAATGTTTATACATGAATCTGAACCTATGGTACACAAAGTTTTTGTGGAAATCTATTTTCACTCAAGTTAGGCCTAATAATAATATCCAAAACACGTGTAAAGGCCGTTAGGTGGCCTAGGCCTACTTGGCACGTGAAAGCATATACTGCGAAGCGAATCGTGATGTCAAAAATTTGCAGTGAATGTTTCACCCCAATTGAAATGTGCTCAACTCTTTTGACGTCTTATTCTCTTCACATTCGCTTTCGTGTGAAGTATGAACCGGGCTTAAGGCAAACAAGTAGGCTACATGTAGGACCCTAGATGTACAATGTAAGCCTATAAAATCATTTTAATTTATTTTAACATGTAGCATACACCTAAAACATGAAGACTGCCACAACAGTTGCTGAACGTGTACAGAAATGGAGGGCAAAGAAAGCATGTGATCCTGGGTTCAAGAAAGCAGAAAGTGAGAGTAGAAATGGCAAGACAGAAAAGAGAAGCTGAGATACAGGCAAGCAGCATCACTGAGAAAGAGGACATCAAGAGCTACATGTAAACCCAAACCTGTTAAAGACATTAATCAGACATCCCCCAAGATGATCTCAAAATCGCCTAAGAAAGCTTACAGGTGTCCTCAATCTCTAGGGAAAGCAATCAGAAAGTCCCTCTATTCCATCATCGCCACATAAAAAAAAGGCTGTGGTAGAAGGCATTGCTAAATAGATTGGCATCCCCCTGTCCCCAAGTTGCGATCGCAATATAAATTATGAGAAAGTTAACTTGTCAAGGGCTACAATGAAAACTGTCAAGGAATTCTACTTTAATGCCGACATTGTCTATACCAGTCCTGGGATGAAAGATGAAGTTACTGTATGGGAACAGGGTGTCAAAAAAAGATTGCGTAAATACTATCTCACCATGTATATCAAAGAAGCATACTCAGTATTTAAGAGTAAGTATCCTAAGTGTGTAATTGGATATTCCACATTTGCCAAACTAAGACCCAAAAATGTGTTCTTACTCAAAGATACCCCTACTGATCAGTGTAAGTGTCGTACACATGAAAATTTCATCCTTAAGGTGGAAGCTATTGGACTCAAGTATGACAATGAGTTGTGGGAAATCTGTCTGTGTGACCCACAGGACTTACAAAGTTTGTGTTGGAAAGGGGAATGCAACAACTGTCAAGGGATTTTTGAAAACGATCTCAATCAGCTTGACAAGAGTGTAGAAATTGACTGGTATGAATGGACCAAAACTGAAAATGGGCGAATTCAGAAAGAGAAATTTAGTGGGTGCACTGGAGAATTGGTTGACAAATTACTGGAAAGCTTTCCAGGCTACCGAGAACATGTACGGGTCAAAAGAATTCAGGCAAATGCATTTGAAATGGATAAGAATAGTGCATATGTAATACAGATAGATTTTGCCATGGCCTACTCCTGTGAATATCAGAATGAAATACAGAGTGCCTTATGGTCACGTGCATCAGTAAATTTATTCACTGTTGCAATTTTCAATAAGGGTCACTGCAAAAGCTATCCAGCTGTTAAAATCCACATTTTCAATATCGTACATGTGGAACTTTACTCTTGATCTGAGTTTGGTTTTAAACAAACTGCTTTCAATCTCCATGGAGGCAAAATCTTTGAGGTAAATGAGAACTTTCAATAAAGTGTCTTTTGCTTTGGAAGGAAACTACGAGCAGCAAGCAAAACAATTTGTACCAAATTTAATTTCAAAATAATCACATAAAAACATGTATAAAATGTGCATTTTACACAATTTATGCATAGCTGACTTTGAGTTGATTTTACAATGAATATTGAACCAACTTGATGTGTCATTTAATAAATTACTAGTGTTGTGTTCTGAAAGCTTTGTGAGTGTTGTGAGTATTATGTTTGTTGTGTTCTTGACAAAAATATCCCTCCAAAAGGGTGAGCCTGGAGTCACACACGTCGCCATTTTATGTCACACACGTAACGCCACAATTGCTAATGCTATTGAAAAACAAAAAGGTTTTACCAAAGTTAATGTTAATTATAGGTTAGTTTAACATGTATTCTTTATAGGGATATAAATGACAAAAGTAAACTCTGAGCCAACTCAGAGTTTTAAGGATTAAAATACCAAGTCGAAAAATTGTAATCGTCTGATGTCACACACGTAACGCAGATATTTTCTAATGCAGTGGTTTATAATTTTAAAGAAATCCTTTTTTAATTTAAAGAATATCCCCTGTAGATAACACATAAACCATATTTAAACAAAAGTACTCATACAACTTTTTTCTATTAAATGGAGTACACCTCAAAAACATGTCCGAATGTCACACGTAACAGGAGAATGGCCCTAGTGGTATTTATAATAAAACAAGAGCAGTAAGTTCTTACCTATAAATCTCCACTGTCTCCACCTTCGCTGACATTTATAGAAAATACCAATTCCAAAACAGATAGCAACTGTATGAAACAAAGAAAATGCAAGTTTTAATTGTAACTAATTGTGTGTGTTTTGAAAATGGTAAAGTTATTATCAATTTAGATTTTAGATTTACTTTTTACAAAATAAAAGTAAATGACATCACACATGTGAATCATCTTCATTGTAGTAAAAAGACAATTCATATTGTTTCATCTGTCCTACTGGCAGTAGCATGCATGTATCTGCAATTTTAGAAAATTCTATTGCACAGGTTCTTTCGTTTAAATCACCGTAATGAACGAATAATTACATAAAAATATACATAAAAAAAATTCACTTACACAATGTCAGACACAAAGATATAATCCACTTCACATCATCACTTAATACAAATCCACTTGCAGCAGTTGGAGTTACATTTGGAGTAAGAGTAGTTGAATTATCTTGAAATGATTCCATCTCTGTTTCTTGTGGCCTTTGTTTTAAAAAAACAAAAAAAGTTTGATATTGTATTATTTGAATGTTTGTTCAAGGGAAGGTACAACATTAGTAATGTTGGCAAAACTGCTTAAAAGTTACAAATAATCTTACTCTGTCAACCCAAGATATACATTAAACAAAAAACCTTTGAAAGATTTGGATTGTTAAATTTAGGGGGGTCACACATTGCCGTCCGTTCACAACGCTCACACAAAATTTGACTCGAAAGTCAAAAGTACCAATTTTAATCTCACCATAAAAAAAAACTGTTCAGTTTGTAGAGTTGCCCATTTGGATATCAACTCACCGATATACTGTCCTATAATTGCCCATTTTTTACGGTCGTGAGGCTTGTCAAAATGTACTTAATTAAATCACGTTAAATTCCCACGCATTTCAAACAAGTTATTCTTCGATCACACTATGTACACATTCACATGCGGTGGTTTTATACACGGACGGGCGATCTGCACAAAAAAGCATTTCACACAGTGGCAGTTATCGCGCTACCCGAGATAGTGCGTGAAATACCATTACTTCCTGGCAGTGTTTTAGCCAGGATTTGGTAAAGTGGGAGTGCAAAAAAAAAAAGTGGGAGTGCAACTTATTGGAGTCCAAAATTTGTGTGCGAAGCACACAACTTGAGCGCGAAGCACACAACTTGAGCGCGGAGCGCGAAGTCCCTCACGGCCGGGGTCCAGGGCCTGCTTAAGGACCCTGGAAGCTCTGGCTATTTTAGATGCTCTCTGGTGGTCTCTAATGCATTTCTGATACCTGTTTTTCAGGTAAAAATTTGCTAATTTGGTTAGATTGTTTCCTTTTTTAAACAAAAAATAATAAGTTTAGCAGAAAATACAGAATGTGCAATAGTCCACTAATTTTGCATAGTGATAGCCATTAGTAATTAAAGTTTTTAAGAAAGTTTGTTAACACAATATATTTGGAAATGCGTATGCCACGAAACTAGTATTTATACCAGCAAGTGTTTATTATATATTAAAAAAAAGGGTTATATTTTTAAAATGAAATTATGTTTCGATGTATTTTATTTTAATATAAAATGTAATTTAATGTCAGTTAATAGCATTAAACCACAGCTATGTCAATTAGTTATGTAAATGAGAATATGACACAAATGTTTTCTTTGACAAATCACTACAATTTTTAATTATATTTAAAAAAATAAAAATAAAAATGTACGTGCATATGAATGAACCTTTGTATTTTTTCTTAATTTCTTCAATTTGCCATTTTGTTTGAAGTACATCTTGTTTTTTGAGGTGTTATGGGACTAGATCAAGTTTACTATTTTTTGCACACGGGCGCATAATGTATACGTACATGTAGGTATAAGCCCTCTGCGCTATTTATAGTGCCCCACAACATCACAGCGCGCGCACGTGCACACACGTCGTAGTCGTACACACACACACAAACATAAACAGTCCGACCATGCAATGTACATGCACCACGAGTCGACGAACGATGTGGTATGCACATTGACATGCTTTTGACATGTGAGATCGGTCTTCAATGCTTATGATTTCAGATTTGCCAGTAGATTTATGTATGATATTATGAGGTGTTGTTCTTTAACAAGGTAATTTTCTGATCAGTTGATTTCGGCAGAATGACGGCGAAATTCTGATGCCAATTCCGATCAAGTTCATGAAACTCTCATCAGCATGAAATGGCATTGTTAAACAAAATAGTATGGACGTTGAGCAACACAAAATTTGGGTAGGCCTACTACTGCATTGTACCCCAAAGTATTTTGATTGTACATGTTGTAAGTTAAACGTGACAATTTTGCTGTTACCTTTGTGAAGAAGTTTGTTATTTTTCCCCTTTTGGCCGACATTGATGTAACTGACGTTCTCTGAATAGACTAAATCAAGTCTATGAAATACGGACTGGTTCCCCGTTTCGGTTGTGCACATGTAAATACAGAGTTGATTTTATACCAACACGTGTACCAGACTAAAGTCGGACCACAAGCGTGACAAGTCAATCGGAGACTCCGCTGTGCGTGCACGATCGCGATCGAACTGAGGTGAAAAACTGGTGAAATTAAATTTATCTGCGTTACGTCTTTTATGTTTTAAATTGTCCACAAGAAAAAGAAAACTTCAAAGTTAACAAAAATTGTTTTCATAAAATAAAATCACAAATTGACATGAAATTCCCTTTTACTGAAATAGATTTTCTAAAATATTTTAGCACGGCTTCGATTTAAAAATACAAGCCGTGCTGGAAAATATTGCCCGTGTTTTTTTTAAACTGGCCGTGCTAACACGGCCTGCACGGCTCGCTGGCTAAAACACTGCTTCCTGGTATCGCTGGTTGCCGAGATAGTGCGTGAAATACCATTACTTCCTGGTATCGCTGGTTGCCGAATGGAGTCAGTATGCTTTTCAATGGTGTTTTTTTTTTCTCGATCCGATTTCATTAACCAAAGTTACGATCGAAAGAAAATTTTACCCTTGATTTAATAAATATTGCTGGAAAAAATTTATTTATTTTAAAGCTTGAAGTTTCATGAATTTAATAATGAAAAGATTAAATTTGATAAACACTTTGCACACGGTCGGAAATGCTATTACCGGGTACCAGTATTTCTTCAACATGACAAAATGGTGACTTCGACTGATGTGCCAGCAGAAGTGTCTCAAGGTCTTGAAAGTGAACAAAATTCTAGAGACGTTTCTGATTTTGACGTACAAAAATCCTTATACAAAGTTTCAGGAAAAACCGAAGAAGAAACAATTCAGCTCATCAGCAATGATAAAGTTCCAGGTACTTATTTATTTTATCTGCTTTACTTCTCATTTGTTGCAACTTGTTAAGAAATGAAATCAGAATGGTTCAACTTTAGCGATGCAGGCCATGGAGGAAGGAAATAACTTCAAGTTTTACTTTCACTCAGTCAATGTTCATTTTAAGTTTTCTGAACATGGGTTTTCAACTTCCCAGCAAATTTGTGAATAAATTTTTTTTTTTTTTTTTAATTTTTAAATGAGAAATATGGGTTAGTTTATTGTGCAAGTTGAAAAGTTTCATGCAGATGCATGATGATGCTTGTTCACTCTGCCTCTCCCCATTCCATGAAATAAACTCAAACATGTTTTGCTAAAATGGGAAGCGGGTGATACCATTCTGTCGTGGGGATATTTATGTTTTAATATATTTTATTCATTCATTAATGTTTATCCTGTGGTCTTAAAGGATATTCAATAAATGTTTTCTATTAGTTGGGTTTCTATACTACTTTTATGTCAATGTGTATCATTATAATTTAATGAGAATGTGATTATTTTGCAAACATGGCCTAGAAAACAATTACCCATCCCCCTATTCTGGTGAACTTGGTCAAATCCATAGAAGTACATGTATAGTGCCACTTCTACAATGTATTTCAAATTGCAACATTTTTTTCTTTGCTTTGTCACTCCTATATTAAATCTGTCTCTTATTATGCTTATGTTTTTATATTTAATTTAGGCCCTATCTATTTAATTTACCCATTTATTTATTGATGTAGTTATTAAATCATTTTTTGTTGCAGTGGCCTGGGATGACAACTGGTGGCCCGGGGAAGTCATAGATGTACTTCAAAATGGAGATGATGTTGCTGTTGTCAGCTACATGCAGCGATTGGGCAATAATGCTCATAATAAGTTTACATGGCCACGAAGACCAGACATGCACAGAACTTCAACAAAGGCGATTTTGTTCAAAGATATATTACTTTTTCCAGGGCCAACTCTTCGCTTCCACACCATACAAAATGAACTCCATATAATTAGACTATACATCTCTGGTACTACCTGTACCTAGGCAATAAGGACACAGGTTCAGTTTACAGGATCCTTCATTTCTTTAACCCTCCTATGCCCAGGTTGAAATTTGGCCCAATCAGCACCGCACCCACAGACAGTCACTTGAGTATTAACCCTCCTATGCCCAGGTTGAAATTTGGCCCAGTTAGCACGGCACCCACAGACAGTCACTTGAGTATAAACCCTCCTATGCCCAGGCTGAAATTTGGCCCAGTTAGCACGGCACCCACAGACACTCACTTGAGTATTAACCCTCCTATGCCCAGGCTGAAATTTGGCCCAGTCAGCATGGCACCCACAGACAGTCACTTGAGTATTTTTGGTTGCATTGCCAATTGGTAGGTCAAACCACAGAGTCACACAGAGCTGTGTATGTACTGTCGAGTGGTTTTGGTTTGACCTATCCTAGCCACATGTCCTTGCATTTATTTGAGTGCACTGCACAAAGTCAATGGGTTGGGAGTTACATACAAATTTTGAGTGTCTTTGAGTGTTAAACCTATAGGAGGGTTAATCTGGAATGGTTTGCAGTAGCACCATGTAAACAATCACTTATGAGATGCGGTGGTTCTGAAAAGGACCGTTGGTATAACAACTCAACGTTTCAATCAATATGCTCTGATCGTGTTTAGAAGACGATTGTTTCCTAAACACATCCTTATTTATTTATTTTCATCATGCAGCTAGATAGTAAACTAGATTGTATGGTCATTCAATTAAGGTTTGTTGCATCAATGCAGTTCATGAAACTGAAAATAAAAATAAAAAATGGATTTCAAATAATTTATGCAAATTAGGTACAAACGGCGATTTTAACAAAATGATGCAAATTAGGTACATAAAATATTACAAAACTGGCATTTTCACACTATATATGGCTAATTTGACCTCACAAATGGAAAGAACACCCCCAAAACCCCTTAGATGACGATTCTTTAAAAAAAAAAATCAAATAAAGAGGTAAAATAGCATGTCACGCATATTTAATTAGGTGGTTCTCTGAAATTTGCATATGCCTTGTTGCGAAGGATGTGCTTTGTGTACATTTTCCCAATTTTAGAGGTCAATTATTTTTCAAGGTTGATATTTTATGATCCCTAATTGTATTGTTTGGTACTCTTGGGAAACAAGCAAATAATATTTAAAAATTGATAAAAAATATAAGGATCCCATTGGCCGGGTCAAGGTGACCATTGAGGTCATCCTTGGGTCTTGCCCCACCAGTGTGGCACGGACCTGTATCCTTAGCCACACGTTGGTCTCATTGCTACTAACGGCGGGGTTTTCTAGGAATTTTCTAAATTCCAGGCGCTGAAATTGACGATATTTGCAACTATTTTGACAGGCTAGATACGTTCCTTAGATGATGAACTATCTAGGCGCCCCCATAAAATGGTTATTTTACTTACATTTTGTCTCATATAGGCCCGAAAAAATTACAAGACGATCGGCATTGTGTTTCAACGGGGACGGCCATTTTGAATGTATGAAGAGTGTGTGAATGAGAAAACAACTTTACGATGGCCGTTTTATGTGTGCACAGACAAATTGCAAAGATGGTTCAAGCGGGGTTTGGGTCTATTTGAGGGCGTGAATTTCTCAATAAAATTCCAGGGCTACAGGGAATGGGCCCAATTATTAACATTTTGGCCATCCATCATTATGAATAATACTGATAATATTATTACTATTATTATTTTGTTAAACAACAATATGCTATCTAGTATCAGCGACATCCTCAAACATGAAACACTTCATAAGTTCATTGATTCGATCATTTATTGCCTGTAGTAGTATGTCAGATGGGGGTTCCGGGCCACTTCTATAAAATATCATTTTTTTTATAAATATCTTTAATAAAAATTACTTACAACAAGAAAAAGAAATGTTTTATTAAAAAACTCGCTAGTTTAATGAAACGTACTCGCTAGCAAAAAAAAAAAAAGTATTTTCTTGCTAAAAAGATGTTGTAAGAAAAAGTAATTTTAACAAGTAGTAATTTTCATAAATATATTTATGAAAATTAAAAATCTATAAAAGTGATCCCGGAACCCCCATCTGACATACTACTTTAGCGTGGCTTAAAAAGTGAAATAACGAATAGATAATATCTAGTTTAATAATAAAGATGAGTATGGAAAGAGCGATGATTTTGTGCGAATGGCTTTTAGTTGGCAAAAACGTCAAGTGTTGTAGAATGAGTGTTCGCGATGATGTCTATTGCCCGATGCATCGATGGCGTATTCAGCGAGGTCAGAGAATACCACTTCCTTGTTGTAGATGTAAAAATGGCACAAAAGCAAAGGCGGGCTCGTGTACGAAATGCGCGAAGATATTAAATGTAGCGAGAGGAAAAGCTATACGCTCGTTCAATAGCGTGATGAAAGAATTGTTGGAAAGAAATTTCTTTATAGATTATAAATTATAATTATACGGGGGAGGTCTATCGAACGTTTTTACACGCTCCGCTACTCGCGAAGCGTGTTTTTGATTATAGCTCTTATTTATCGCTAAAGCTACTTTAAACTCATAAGTTTTTCTATAAGAATTTTTTTTTCTGCGTTTACATTATCAGAGTTTACTTCTGTTTTAACTGGTAAAGTCGTTGGTACATTACGGATTTTTTCTTTCATTTTGTAATATTTTGCTCGCTCTTCGCATACGAGTACAAATTCTTCTTGACTGACGTAACCGTCTTGGATGGCTTTCGAAACGTGGTTTTCGATCGTGTTGAGTTTACTCAACGCTAAAATTCGTATTTCATCGTGTTTTTTAGCTTTCTTATACAATTTATTTTTTGCGTATTTGAGAGCGAAAGCTGCACCGCCCAACCCCAAAGCTAAACCTTCTAAAGCGAATCCTACTGGTGATGATACGACTGTGGCGATACTAGCTATTCCGATGGCTCCTGCTCCCATACAGCCCATTTCTGCGATAGTTTCTACTATATTACAAGCGCTGATGATTTTATTATATTTTTTATATACGGCTTCGCGTTCGTTTATTTCGATTCGTAATTCTTTTTGAATATCATCGATTTTTTGCAATCGAAATGTTTTAGCACGCTCTGAGGCAGCGTCGTTTGTTAAAACTGTTAAATTCGGATAAAGTATGTTCGTTGATTCTATAGGTGCGCTCATTGTTTTTATTATAGTAAAAGATTATTAATATTTTAATTTAACGGCCAAGTATTAACTTTAACGTTGTAACAGATTCATTCATCTAAAGAGCCTAATAGATTTATAGTTGTATATCGTTTAATTTCATGGCCATCTAAATTTGAAACGTAGCACAATATATATTCTAGATATCGTGTTTCACTCGTAAAACTATAATTAACATCAACGGACGCTGTAGATAGTGTTTCACTTTTACTAGCAAGTAAACCACTTTCTACCGAAGAATAAGAATTATTTTTACCCCAGTTAGTTCTAGCATAAAACGAAAGAAACAACGAGTCTCTTGATATAGAAACAGCTACTATATTTGGTAACCAAATCAATTTAATTTCTAAATCGCTATAAAAAGGGTGTACACTCAAGATTTCACTAGGTTTGATGTACCCATTTTTTACATATGGAACAAAACCTTTTGGCTCGTTGTTATTACCTGTACGACTGGGTCCGTAAATGCTCGCCATATTTATATTAAAATATATTTTAACTCGACGGTAAACTTGTAATTTTTATATTGAAACAGATTTAGCGAACCGAAAAAACTCGCTTCAACAATAACTTTTTGAACGTTTCTCATTTTAAAACACATTTCATATTTTAAATGTTGAATTTCATAATCGAGAAAATGAAATTTTACATCTCGTTGCGGAGAAGGAATATAATAAATGTTGACCGCGTAATCACGCGTCGATGAATGCGTAGCAAAACTATCAGTTTTTATAAACTGCGTAAAAATACTACAGTATGTGGGCGAAACGCTAAACATGAAAAAAGGTTGTTTAAACGTTTCGTGCCATCCGAGTATAACGTTATATTTTTCAACGAGAATTGTTCTTTGTAAAATTTCATCTCTATTAAGATATCCGTGATGTTCGTAAATTTCGCTAGACGGCGCTCCGCCGATCGCTTCACTCTCACTCGTTCTAGCGATACTATCACTCGTACGACTGGGTCCGTAAATGCTCGCCATATTTATATATTTCTATATTTAAAATAATGGGGAAACCGTGATTGTGTATGTCTCTACCCTTACTGTCTCTAATTTGAAAAGTCAACTCGTTAAAAGTACCTACTCGCAATTTTTTAATCAATGGATTTTTATATTCCATGTACATGCTCTCTCCAAACGATTTATCTTGCAAAGGAAAAGTGTTTAAAACGGTACAAGGTTTACCGTTGTAATAATTATCAGTTGTAGAAACTTGATCGCAATGAATGTATAAAATTTTAAAAAGATTAAAATCGATTTTGTTGCTGTATTCTCCCGAGCGTAAAAATTCGTTGTGAAACCCGAGCAAATTAGCTAACCCGCTAGTAAATTTAACAAATTTATTATCTAGAGTCAACTTTAACAAAAAGACGCCCGTCTTTTTATCGATAGAAAACTCTATCCAAGGTTTGTGTCTCGTTATAATATCAATAATTTCAATAATATTGTAAAGTCCCGGTTCCACAAACTTGATAACGTCATCCGCCTCACCAATCGTGCGATAGATTATTCTTTCCTTTTTACGTACGTTGTAATATCCCACCCAAACGTTTGCGCCGAGTAACGCTATCGCTAGATCACCTTTACGATTGTCGATAGCATCGCTTAATAGAACCGATCCGCCTTCTTTACCGATTTCGATTTCGAACGTATGGTACATTTTATTATTAAATGTTATAATAAATGACGTTTCCATTAGCATTCGAGAGTAATTTTACGTATTCGTACAAGCAATCTGGAAATTTTAAACAACCTCTCGATTTTAACGATAGCGATTTAACGAGTATAAACATTTACATAAATGAGAACGAGTTTTTTAACGTTCGTTTTAATAATGTTTTCAACAACTACAAGCTACCTCGCGTTAAAAGCGACGCAGTTGTTGATGATTGGTATTCTAACCCTCTCAAATTTTATCAAAATCAAATAAATTTTACAACGTACTGCGCTACGACGAGATGCGGTGTGAGTTATCAACATTTAAATCATTCAAATGTTATGATTCGTAGTTTTTTTAGATTTCACGTTTATTATCAAATTAGACGATTGCTCAAAGAAATGAGCTGTCCCGCATCATTCCAAAATTTTTATGACGCGTTTGCCAATAATATAGACATGAGCGCGTATAAAAGACTATGTAAAGAATTTCACCTTTCTCATAGTCTCCAATTGGAAACAACTAGTCGATTTAAATTCAAACGGGTTGGGAACCGCTTATTATTACGACAACGGCTACATTCCAGTACCGGGAAACAACTACGATAAAAGTAGTTTGAACGTAATCTCTACCGAGGTGACCGATTATGATTATTACAAAACCGCGACTAAAATGAGTTTTGGAGATCACCCCTCGACCTATACGGTAGCATTCATTTTACAATCTTCTACAGAGCTCGCTTGGTCAAAATTTATAATCGGCGAGTCTAGAGGTTTTACAGACGTCGGCACGCAACGAATAAACGACTCTATAAGAACGTTCGTTTACGCGATATTGGGGGCTCAAGCGCAAGCAAAAAGCTCATTTTTAGCGGGTGGTACCGGTTTAGGACGCCAGCGAATTTATAAATATAACTGAAGCCGAGATTGACTCTCCGGTTGATTTACAATCTAGTATTCAACGATATCAAGATGTTTTACAATACGCTCGCAGTCAATTAAACTTTTGTCTCGGAGAAAATCTATACATGATGCCGAGCGATATGAATTTACGAATATGCACGTACGCGTCGTACAACAATAATATATTGATCGCGACAGACGATTTATCGTTGGGTTCAAATTTAGATACAAATTCAACGCCCGTTGTTCCTCCCATTCTACCTCTAGAACAAACGCAACTACCACAGATTGCCAAGCACGTAGAAGAATTAAATGATTTAGAATATCCTTCTACACCTACACACGCGTTAGAAGACACAATAAAAGAAGATGCTAGTCATCAAGAAGAAAAAAATTCTTTAATACTTGGGTTTGCGATTTTAACCGGTGTAGGTGTTATGATTTACGAATTATTATTTTAACATTTTCTGCGTATAAGCTAAAACTAATAATCCGACTCCACTTAACGCTAGCCATAAATGTTCCGCCGCCCACATAACGACGTTAGACGCTGTTTTAAATAACCAACTTACAACCGATCCTATAATAGCCGGTAAAGCGGCTAAAGCTTTCACACCTAGTTTAGATAATACATTCGCTAAATTTGTTAATGTTTTTTGTATCCACTCTTTTGCACCTCCTTTACTAGGTTCGGGTGGTGCGGGCGTTGGTGGTTTTGGAGTTGGTATAACTGAACTTACAGCATTAGCTATTGATTCAACGATAAAAGCGATCGTCATAGTAAAAGCCGTTAATATACTAACAATCGTTACGCCTTGTTCTCTAAATAAAGTTTTAATTTTATCTCTTAACGTAATATCCCTTTCTAACATTTTTTGAGCCGTTTCTTTAATTCTATTAATTTGACTACGAAGAACGTAATCATGCGCATCTATTTGCTCTACGAGAATTCGTTTATCATCTACTAGTTCTCGTAATTCTTGACGATACTTTTTTATTGATTTCTCATCAATCTCTCTTTCTTCAGCGTCGCTAATTACTTCTTTCATATCATAAATTCTTTGGTATAACGTTTTTAATTTAGTTAAAAGATTTAATTGTTCACCTCGATTCGTAGTCATAATATCATTAAGCGCTATTACTTCTCGCCATTCTATATTTAATTCCGTTTGAGTTTCTCTCGAAAGAGCTATTTCAATAGCTTCTTGTACTTGTATTGATTTTTCTACGCGTTGTTGAGGTATAGACGGTAATTTTCTACGACCGAACGTACCATCTGAATTTACTAAAAAATCTGGATTTGTTAGAGCTTCTGGATTTTTCAACGTATGACGACTGATTGTTCCATCTAGTTCTTTTATCGTTATTTCTGTTGCGTTTATAATATTAGAAATAGATTTATGTTTGGGGCCAAAAGCTGTTAAATCACTTCCAGTTAAACCTTTGATCGAACTTAATTTTAAAAATCCACCCGTTTTTAAATTAGTTAATCGTATTTCTGTATTACCTTTTATAAAATAAAGTATACCCGCTTCATTTTCATTTAGTTTATACTTGAATCTAGTGTAGTCTTTTACAGAGTTTAAAAAACCTAAACTTGTATAAAAATCATCGACTATATCTTTACGTAATCTATTTTCTTGAGATAAAGTTGGTATACTAAAAGAAGTTTCTCGTTCTATTGGAATATCACCCAAGCTTATATCATCATCTATATATTCATTTTCTTCTTCGGGTTGATTAAACATTGGATCCATCTCAATATAATCATAACCTTTCGCCATTTTATAATTACTTTACATCTTTTTTCAACAATTTATAACTCGCGTAACCAACTATGTATCTTTCTTTAGCAATTTATAACTAGCGTAACCAATTACTTTACATCTTTCTTTAGCAATTTATAACTAGCGTAACCAACTATACTCATGCCTAATACTAAAAATACAATTTCTCGCGTTTTTTGATCTTCGCTAGGAACGTAAAAATCTTCTAGCTGCGGTTCGCTGTATAAATCGAGAGGTAAATTCATTCGTTGGTTAGTTACTCGTGAATATTCATTCATCGCTTCGTCGATATTATTAAACGTTCTTACGGCGCTCGATTCTTTTTGTATTTTTTCATTTAAATAATCTATATATTTTAAACGCTTTTTACTAAATTCGTCTCTAGCTTTCGAAAGTTGTTCTAACGCTAAATCGTGTCTTGCTCGTTCTCGTTCAGCGTCGTTTCCGCGTAAATTACTAAATAAAAAATTAGATCCGGTAAACGCCAACGCGTTAATTACCGCGCCTCCGACCATCATCGCTATAGACACCATTTATATTTAACAACGTTTATTTAAAAAGATAAAAAATTATTATGTTTGTTACTATAAATATGGCTAATAACATGTACGGAGATGCGCTCGATCCATACAGAAGATTAAGAGAACCTAGGGGTGTTAAAGGTATACGTCAAAAAGTCGTCATTACAAACAATCCGAGTACCATTAACGAAAATCAATTGTTGACGGTTCGGTTTCCAAATTTAGGAATGAACGACGTTATCGTTCCAAATACATCACGATTAGCTTTTAATATAGAACTCGTTAGCGCGGATGACGACGCTAGAACGTTGGTACAAAATATAGGTAGATCTATCGTAAAACATATAATTATTAAAATGGAAGGAAATGAAATATTTAGTTTAGACGATGCGGATGTATTCAATTGTTACAAAGACGAATGGTTAACTAAAGATCAACGCGAGAATTTAACGTATCAAGGAATCGAAAATGCAAACATCACTAAATTAAGAATGAACGCTAGCGATAAAGATACAACCGCAAACGACGGAAAAGATAAAGCTGTCGCGGATACGTATAAAAATAGATATTACATTCCACTGGATTTTGAATTGTTGACCGATCATCAGCCCTACTATCAATCGGGCATTGGAGATCGATTGACTTACGAACTCGTGTTTAATAAATTTAGTAAAGTGATTAAAAGCACCGACGATTCCGCGAAATATATCATAAGCGGAATTTCTTTGGAATACGAGGTCGTTCATATGCCGGAACTCGCTAGAACAATTAGAAATCAATACAGCAATAGAACGAGTATATTGTTTGATCGCGTACTGAGACAGAGCGTAACTGTATTGAACAAAAGCGATACGATGTGGAATATAAATTTAAATACTCCGGCAAAAAGTATGAAAGGAATATTGTTTTTATTCAGGGAACCTTCTACGAAAGAAAGCAACAAGTTTTATAATCCGAAAATAGACAAAGTTTCAATTACTATAGAAGGCGTTCCAAATCAACTCTATGCGCATGGAATGAAAAGGTATCAACATTGGGAAGAGATTTCAAAATATTTCGGCGATTCGAGAAAACAACACGCTATTCAAGTTGTGCAAGCTCTAGACTTGGCTCACCTCAAACTACCGAATTATTTACTAAATCGATATGGTCTATTTTTAGATTTAAGAACTAGCACCGACAATAAATTACACGGAAGCGGAAGACGAGTACAAAACTTATCCGAAGGAATTACTATACAAATGGAAAAAGAAGCAGAGAGTGCGGGTGAACTAAACATGTATACTTTTATTATCATGGACGCGCAACTAAATATTAGAAACTCACGTTTTGAATCCGTCGATTATTAAAAAACGCTTAATATTAAAAGAAATGTTACCTAAATATCCACACGCCGCGTTAATTTGCGGACAAACGGGATGCGGAAAAACTGAATTTGTTTTAAATTTATTGGAAAAAGAATGTTTAAAACATTTTAAAAATATCGTTATATTATGCCCTACCATTTTCGACAATGATGCGTACAAAAATAGAAAATGGGTCCTAAACGACGATAACGTACACGTTAACGATTTAAACGACATCTCGCTGAATAGGGCTATACAAATTTATAACGATGCTTTCAAATCTGAAGAAACGTTGTTTATTATCGACGATTGCAGCGCAAATAAACAGTTGCATTATAAAAAATACGACGAGAATAATAAATGTATGATTACGCAATTGGCTTTTAGCGGTAGACACGTACGACACAGCTGTTGGATTCTTTCGCAGAAATATAATAGCGTATTGAAAGATTTTAGAGAACAACTCAAATGGGTGTGTTTATTTTATTGCAAAGATAGAGACTCGTACGAGAATTGTCTTAGAGAAAACGATGTCGTTCCGACGGTCGAGCTACGAGAGCGAGCTCGCGAGCAACTAAAACTCGTTTTACATCGCAAGTTGATTTTAAAAACGGATCAGCCTACCGATTATGAAATACGCGATTAAGGGTCGTTTAGCAATTGCTCATAGGTTAATAGCAATTACCCATAGGTTAATAGCAATTGCCCACAGGTCGTTTAGCAATTACCCATAGGTCGCGAGCAATTGCCCACAGGTCGTTTAGCAATTACCCACAGGTCGTTTAGCAATTGCCCACAGGTTACTCATAAGGTTGTTTGGTATTTTAATAAATATTATAAATCTATTTATAAATATGAACGCTGAACGAGTTCAAGTTATGTTTACGAATATATCTGCTGAACGAGTAAATGATTTTATATATAATCTTAACCAACTTTTAAATACCGCGAAAGAGAGACAAGAGTTGGTACAAGTTTTAAACGATAATACTGAAAAAGTAAAAGGTATATTTACGAGTATATCTGATGAACGAGCAAAAGATCTAATGTTCAATCTTAACGAACTTTTAAACACCGACGGGCTATCTAGAATGAACTATTGGTTTCTATATTTTTTAATAAATTTAACTGATTATTCTATAAACACGTATAATAAATGGAAGAAGTACATAAACTGTTGAATGAAAATCCACAGATGCCACTCGCGGACGACGCTAGCGATAACAACAACGATACATCGTTTAAAAAAAAAAAAAAAAACATCTTTTATCAGTTGTAGTGGGGGAGACTCGAAAAAGTTTTTCGGTAAAGAACTAAGCGTTAGCGATATTGAAGCCTTGTCTGCCGAAGAGCGAGACGCGCTACACACGCAATACGAAACTAAATTAGGTCGCGATATTATTCAGTCTTTAGGTAGTGCCATTATAACGCTATACGCTAAACTATTAGGATTTAGTTTAGATCGTATAGATTTGTACGGTCATAAATTTCAAATTGACGATGAAGGTAAATTAATTTCAGATTTAGAAAAAGATCCGTTCATTTTGAGTATGCTTTCTACCGTAGCGTGTGAAATATATTACAAGTACGGCATGTTGATCGCGCCTCTCAGCGCTTCGTTAATTACAGCAAAACATTTAAAAATAAAAGAAGAAGAATATTGTGTAGATAATAAAAGCGATGGAAACCAACGAGACGGAGAATGCGCAACCAAAGACAGTGACGAAAACAGCGACTAAAGTAAAAAATCCAAACAGAGTCGCGGCCGGTAAAAAACTCGCCGAAATTAATAGACAGAAAAAACTACAACTCGCTAAACCCGCAAAAATCGTTGTAACGTCTATCGATAGTAAAGCGGCTGATTCATCTAGCAATAAAACGAGCTATTTTATTTACGCAGCAATAGCTATTGGTATCGCTTATTTATTGTTTAGCGAAGAAAAATCAACATTTAAAAACGAACCGAGTAACATTACCGAAAATCAATCGTCAACCGTTAAAGAACCGAGTTATCTTACCGAAAATCAATCGTCGATCGTTAGCGAACTGAGAAGCGTTGTTTTTGAAATGGAATAAAAAGGTTTTTTTTTAAATATTATATTTAACGATTATAAACATGTCTTCAATGCCTATAAATACGAAAACGATCGCCGATACGGTTTATCACAGCTCAGTTATGACTCTTTTAGTTGTTTTATACAGCATGCTCGGTGAAAAAATATTTAAAATGAAACCAGCCGATTTAGGAAAATTGGATATAAAAGACGGGTTAAAACTAACCGCGGTAGTTGGATTAAGCGGTTCGACGCAAATGTGGTTAGTTAAACAAGGAATTTTACCAAACTCACTCATGCCCAACGAATAAAAAAAGATGGAATATACATTTTATTAAATATTAAAAAAAACAAAAACATTTAATATACATTTTATTAAATATTAAAAAAACATTTAATATAATGTATAAATATTAAATGGATGAACGAAAACTATCCAACGCTTATTATAGCGTACGAGGATACTACAAAGGTCAAGATGCGATTAATAAGCTGGCTAAAGAAACAAAAGTAAATGTAAAATTTGTTCGACAATGGATAAAAAAGCAAGCGCTGTGGCAAATTTATTTACCCTATCCTAAATATATTCCGAGACCGACCAGTAGTAATAGTACGCTCGAAAAACCAAACGAGGTTCATCAAGCAGACTTGTTGTTTCTTCCGCACGACAAAGTCGGTAGAATTACGTACAAGTACGCGTTAACGGTCGTGGATGAAGCTAGCAGATATAAAGAAGCGCAACCGTTGATTGATAAAACAGCTGCGCGAGTCGGCGATGCTTTTGAAAAAATTTATAAACGATCGTTGTTAACTTGGCCTAAAATTATAAAAGTCGATCCCGGAAAAGAATTTATGAGCAGCGTCAACGTATTAATGAGCAAACATGATGTAAAAATTCAGCGAGGAAAAGTTGGTAATCATAGAGCTCAGGGTATAGTGGAGCGATTTAATAAAACTTTGAGCGAAAGATTATTTTCACATCAATACGGTCAAGAAATTGCTACCGATACGAGAAACAGAGAATGGGTTAAAAGATTACCTCTGGTCGTAAAAGCGTTAAACAACGAGACGACGCGACTGATTAATTTAAAACCCAAAGACGCGATTAAACTACGTAGCGTCGAGCAAAATCCGGCCTCGCCAGGTAAAAAGAATGAAAAAAGAATCCCCAGCAACAGTTTAGTTCGGTATTTATACGCACCCGGTGAAGCTGAAAAAGATACGAGGCGCAGAGCGACCGATCCTATATGGAGTATAAAAATTTATAGAATATCTAAAACGATGAAGGCTGCGAATCAACCTATATTGTATTATTTAGACGCGGGCCCCGCTCGTAGTTTTGTAAGAGAAGAATTACAAATTATTCCTAGAGATACAATGAATCCACCAATCGTTAAACGTTAATCAATCATTCGTAATCAATCATTCAAAATCAATCATTCAATCATGCAATGACCGTAAGCTAGAGTATGTATTCCGTTTTCTAAAATATGTCTCTTTGTGTCTAAAGGTGATAGCGATATTTTATTTATTCGAGTTGTATATATTCTGTGTTTTTCATGCCTAATAAAATTCATAGGGTGATGCAGAGTATTTTTAAACGATAAAACTTGTTTATATCGCTCGTGTTTAATATCTTGTTCTAAAACTTGTCTTTTAACGCCTTTAGCTTTTCTTATTTCAGCTTTGTCTGAAGTAAGTATCGAATACATTTTGGGTCTTAAACAAACAACTTCAGAGATTACAGTTTTCGCACACTCGTCTTTCATTTTACCAATCACTTTTACATTGTCTTCAGAAAATAGAAAATGACTCTTATCATAATTACTAAAATCGTATAAATGCTTGTCTTTTTTCATATCTTTGTAAACATCACAAGTTTTAATTTCCAACAATAAGCTATCCGTATCCGTGTAAATCAACTCACAATCGTTATTGTACTTGCTTTTTAAATGATTGTAATAAAAATCATACATGAAAGCTTTAGATATATCCAATATGCTCATTCCTACGTAAACTGGCCGGTTGAGAACGAGTTTTGTTTTGTGCATGTGAATCGCTACTAGATCGTTATCGAAAATCCTAGCCTCTGCAAAATTTGGTTTCGCGATGAGCGAACGAATTAAATTGTCTTGTTTTTCATCATTTAACCGCTTTAAATTTACGTTGACGCGTTTTCGTACATTTTCCATCGTTTTTCCAAAAACTGAATTGTTCATGAGTTTAAACAAATCTTTTTCAAAATCGCTCGTCGCTTCTTTTCTGAGTAGAGTGTTTTTATCGATGTACGATTTCATCCAACACGATTCGTTAAATTCTAAAACTTTGTGAATTTTAGTCAGCTTCATACCGAGTTGTAAATACAATTGTAAATTACGATAATGAAGCACGTAGTTTTTCTTGTCGTATAAATTTGGAACCAGTTTAGTAACATTTGGAGCCGGTTTATCTTTTAGTAAATTCTTTTGATAGTCGCTCATCCATTCTTTCGGCACCGTTAATGACTCTGGCGCGAGTGGGAACGCGTTGTGAGAATCGTGTAATTCTTTGGGATATTCTAAATCAACTTGTAAAATGTATCCTTTATTGTTTTTAAATCCCTCGCTCTCGAGTTTGCCAATTTGTTTTTGTGATAACCATTTGAAATTACCGGTCGGTAAAGGTTGACTCATCGCGTAGCCGTATAAATTATTCGCGTCCAAGTACGTAATGTAACTCGATGGTTTCGATTCGTCGTAGTCGTCCAAGTAAACATTATTTGCTTTAGCGTATCGTTTACTCACCATACACGTTCCTCCGCGCGTACCTCTCTCAATAAATAAATGCATGTTAACGTCCGTGAGCAATTCTAAAGTTTGTTTAGAATGTTTTAACAAAGCGTCCCAACTTAAACCCGGACTCGTATAATAATTAGCCGGATCCAAACCGTACTGTTTTAAACAAGTATTACGAAAATTTTCAAACACATCCGCCAATAAGCAAGTATCGGTACGCACGTATAAATCGTGATAATCTCCTAAATTTTTACAATCAAACTTGCTGTAAACGTTTTTAGCGTGCTCGTATTGTTCTTTAGTAATGTGCTGGCTGTATAAACTACTGTAAAAAGATTCTTGTAAAGGAAGTTGCGTTTCTTTGAATTTTTCAAAACTATCCATGTACTCGTAAGGATAAATACCCTTGCTTTTTAACAGATTAAATTTTTCTAAGGAGGGTTCAAGTTTTAATGTAATTGGAAAAGAATCGTTTGATTTTACGAGTTTGTCCAACGAAGCTAGTAAAAATTGAGCGCTGTCTATAAATCGTAGTTGATTAATACTAAAAGAAATATACTTTTCGATATTGTTTGGAATACACGTTAGATTTCCCTCGCTGCGACCAGCGGCCTGCATAATGAGATGAGAGTCGTAACCTCGCAAATTATGAAATACGACCGGAATAAAGGTTTTGTTTGGTTTTATACTTAGTTTTAAATTACAATAATTATGCGCAGCGCCTCTATATTTTCCGGTAATGTGACAATGATCCCTCACCTTTTTATAGTCGTCTTTAAAAAACTTCTTTTCACATATCCAACACTCGCTAGCAGAGTCGTAATCTTGCTCGTCTTCTTTAGTCATGTTTAATTTTTTAGGATTTTTAAATATCTCGTTGATCTTTTCTTCTTCTTTTTGTAATTCATTTAAAAAATGTTTAGATGCGTCTTCTCCCCTATACGTAACGGGAAAACTACTTTTACCATCGCAACAAACAACGACGTACGAATAACCGCAAACGACGTGTTCTTGTAGTTTTTTAGTATTGGTAGAGTTTTCGTCAACAATCTTTACGATAATGCTTTCAAAGTCGGCGTATATTACGAATGGAACTTTCATCTTTTTATGAAAATTTATAAACTTTATTTTATCGTTTTTACCCTTTTCAGGCATTACGATAGTTGTTGGTCTGTCGTTTATTCCCTTACACATTTTTACGTGGTTTTCGAGATATAATTCTGTCGAAAAACCCTGTAAACATCTCAAACAAAAATGTTTACGTTCTTTGTGATTCGTTTGATCGTAAAGTAATTTATTCACATCTTTAATCCAAACGTAGTGAGATTTTTCTTCTTTATGAATCAATAGTAAATTTATGCGATCTATCTCTGCCGGTTGATTGCTTATCTCGTAAACGATAATCGTTTTTGACTCGCAACCGAAAACGTTTATCGCTATATTGTTTTGTTTTTCTACTCGTTTAATTTGATTAATCGGTGTAGGTGCGTCAATGTTGTTAAAATTTAAACCGTCTTTTATTGGGTACTTGCTCGTTCTATAAACGTGATCGCTCATGGGAAAAGAGCGCTACGTAGTGACCATCGCAAACAATCGTCGTCTTTATTTTTTACGTTGATGCAAGCTTTTTTATTTTTAATATAATCGCATAGCTCGATATAAGAACCTCCTCTTAGAGGTTGATATTTCGCGATTCTTAGATTCATTTCTTCGATACGATCTACTATCCATCCACTACCCTCTCGAGTGTATTTTTCTAAAGCTTCTTGAATTTGTGAAATGGTCGTATCGAGTTCATTTTCGATATTGTTTAAATTCAATAAAACAATTTGCTTTTTATTATGAAAACTTGGTTCAACAAAATCGTCCGTGCCGGACAAGTTTACTTTACGTAATTTAACGCGTATAAATATCATAAACTTGAGGGATTTTAAAGCGTTCAAGTCTTTAGTCAACTCGGTGATAATCTTTGGTTTTACAGCTCTCCAAAAAACATTTAAATCTTTTTCTTTGCTGTGATTCAACGGAACATTCATTAAATGTTTGCGTAAATAACTACCACCGCTAATAAAAGGGTTAAATTTCAACTCGGTTTCTCTACCGTAAAACCTTTTAATAGCGTTAATGTAGTCTTTTTTAATCAACCGCTCGTTCGCTCCCGAGCCGCGGCTCGGGAGCTCAATATTTTCAACCGCTACGCGCTCTCTCAATTCAGCTAAATTTAATTCATATAATGGCTTTCGTTTTTGTCGTTTTAAATATTTTTTTACCGCGTTGTAATAACTGCGTTTATCTACTTTATTTTTGTTGTTTTGCACAAGAATTATTCTACCAATGTGTTCTCGCGCAAACTCTTTCAATTCTGGTAATGTCCATTTCGATAAATATCTCGCTCTTTCCATACTCATCTTTATTATTAAACTAGATAATATCTATTCGTTATTTCACTTTTTAAGCCACGCTAAAGTAGTATGTCAGACGGGGGTTCCGGGATCACTTTTATAGATTTTTAATTTTCATAAATATATTTATGAAAATTACTACTTGTTGTTAAAATTACTTTTTCTTACATCTTTTTAGCAAGAAAATACTTTTTTTTTTTTTTGCTAGCGAGTACGTTTCATTAAACTAGCGAGTTTTTTAATAAAAAATTTCTTTTTCTTGTTGTAAGTAATTTTTATTAAAGATATTTATTAAAAAAATGATATTTTATAGAAGTGGCCCGGAACCCCCATCTGACATACTACTCCTGTCAATGAACGGTGTTTTAAACATTTTTCTTTTGCTGAATTATATTGTGGACACAAACAAAATAAAATTAATAAGGTAAATATACAATTGATTTAATTTTGCCCTAACACCGTCGTGTGTATAGCACTGTATATTCAGTGCTTTCCGAGTCTCTGTAAAAAACTACACAGGCGGGGACTCGGGCGGGATTCGAACCCACAACCTCCAGCTTACTAGTGCAGACGTCTTAACCTCTCGACCACTGAGCTTGCCCGATGGTGATTGGCTGGCTAGAATCCTATATAGCAGCGGGTTCTGCGATAGGTTGGTAAATGCCCTACTTATTATAGTAATTTAAGTAAATAATTGAATCCAGGAACTGGGCATGTTTTATTTATTTATTAATATTTCATTTTAATTATACACAGGCCTATATTAGTTATATCACATTTTATATCACATTTTAGCACATAAAAATGCTCTGACTACCGACAACACGTGCAACCCCGAAACGGAATACTTCGCGCGCTAAAATATGAGCAAGTATGTGCACACATAAAACAGCCGTCGTAAAGTTGTTTTCCCGATCCCATTCACACATCACTCTTCATACATTCAAAATGGCCGTCCTCGTTGAAACACAATGCCGATCGTCTTGTAATTTTTTTGGGCCTAGGCCTATATGAAACGAAATGTAACTTGTAAGTAAAATAACCATTTTTTGGGGGGCGCCTAGATAGTTTAACATGTAAGGAACATAATATCTAGCCTGTCAAAATAGTTGTAAATAGGCTATCGTAAATTTCAGCACCTGGAATTTAGAAAATTCCTAGGAAACCCTGCCGTTATGCGGCAATGAGACCAACGTGTGGCTAAGGATACAGGGTTACAGGTCCATGCCACACTGGTGGGGCAACATTGGGTCATCCTCTTTACATTGATACCTAACACTAACAGTAACAGTGCCCAGCCTAAAGGGTCTGACCACTAGAAACTGACCGGAATGCAATTGTCCCATGTATTGTAGGACATGCATTAAATCTAGTAATAATATCAAACCAGTATAAAACCCTATATAGCCTACATAAGCCTATCCTAACCGTTACTTGTTTGATATTATTCATTGACTGTCAAACGTCGAATAACTCGATAAGTAACCAACTTCACCAATTCGGTGTGGCCCTGCATTCTATAGTTGTCCCCAACATGGAAAGAATTACTTAAGAAAATGGTATTGCCCTTACCGACACTTGTGGAATCAAACCTCGATAAACGGGTAGAAATGTGCAAGTTCCTAATTCAGACGTATCGGACTATCGGCATAAACTTGAACTTGACAATAATGATAAATCACTAAAACAATGCAATTGAGTTACCCCCAATTGATACCCCCAAAACCAACATATGAGGGCGCTAGACCAGACTTACGATGGGACAGTTCGCCTCTACACTAACCCCTCCCATCTCGAGTAATATTTTTGTTGAGTTTAAAATATTGGATTAAAAATAACAATTTTGAATTTGTTTGAATATTTTGTGAAATTTATAGAAAATTTAGGAAATATTTTGAAAACTTGTCGAATAGCTCTGGAGCTGAATTGTTTGTGTGTTAAAGAAGGAAACATAACTGCATGCCTGCTGGCTGTAGTGATCTTTTGAACTCAGAAGCCTTCGTGAAGCTTTGTCGTTGTGATAATGAAATACCACACCATAATATAATAATATGTTATCTTTCACACGCGTTTAAGTACAAGGAACATCCGCTTCCGGATACTGGATCTGTTGATAACAAATCACATCTCCTGTGTAGGGAATATCCTTAGCAGTACTAGGCTTTCATGGCAGGCAACAGTGTGTATGTTAATATGTACAACTTTTACATTGTGTGTACTTTAATCTCCACAAAACCTAATTGCACTTGATTACCAAAAAACTTTAAAAAAAAAAACATCCCTTGAAATCTTTCTGTCTGAGGTGTTATGTAAGTAAGAGCATTAATTTCCCAACTATAAAGGTCTGACTTGATCAGCTCCAATTTATATTTCTGAACTACTTAAAGTCTACACTCCATCACGCAATTTGCGCTCCAGCAACATGTCACTCCTCAAGGAACCAACTTCAAAACGGAACTGGGGTGATAGGTCGTTTTCTGTCGCAGCTCCGACA
This sequence comes from Zoroaster sp. YZ-2022, assembly GCA_029582265.1. Lineage (NCBI taxonomy): Eukaryota > Metazoa > Echinodermata > Asteroidea > Forcipulatida > Zoroasteridae > Zoroaster > Zoroaster sp. YZ-2022. The sequence goes on along the minus strand of CM055829.1, from coordinate 13,130,392 downwards.
CTCTGGAATCATCTTCCAACTAAACTCAAATCTTGTCATAGTATAACCAGATTCAAGTCGATGCTTAAAACTCATCTTATGTCACAACTCTTCAAAGATGATGTATATTTGTAATTGCATTGTAGGTACATGTATCTCGGTACATAATTTGTTTTCCCTATGCTATCATTGTATATTGTTTGTATTAATGTTTTTCTTTGTTTCCGCGCCTTGAGCGCCCAGCAGGGTGGATATGTGCGCGCTAAAAATCTTTATTATTATTATTATTATATTATTATTATTATTATTATTAGAATGAGAACGAAATGAATGGATTTTAGCCAATATTTTCTTGTTAAATGAAGTAAACTGAAATTTAAGCTCGTAACCGGTAAATGTCTAAAAGCAGCAGCGGCGCTACGGGAGTGGGGGACGGGGGGGGGGGGGGCAAGGGGAAATAGCCCCCAGTTACTTTCTTTGCCCACCCCCACGCCAATTTTCCCCCACCCCAATTTTTCCCCGATGGCCGAAATTGAATTTAACCCCAAACCATTGAACCCACATTCATGCAATTATGTTCGCGCTGTAAATAATAAACTCAATTTCATCCATATCATTAACTTCAGCACCACCAAAAAAAAACCCCCAAAAACAAAATTTTCCATCGTCGGCAATGTGGATTTATGAATCTTTACAAGCTTTTAATGATTAACGTTTCCCCCTCTGCCCCCCCCCCCCGCCCCTCAGTTTAACAGGTCTGGTGCCGCCGCTGTCTAAAAGCCTCTACAGTTATAGACTTCAATTGTCGTGAGTTCTCTTTTCATTTGCTACTCTCAGTTTTAATTGTTATATTAGTGCTGGAATTTGTATTTATTTTAATTCTTAATATCCACGTATCCACCAAACTGGTACGGTGCTCAAGATGCCTGCTCACTGAGTATCTACAAACTGGTACGGTGCTCAAGATGTCTGCTCATCAGGCGAGTATCTCCAAACTGGTACGGTGCTCAAGATGTCTGCTCATCAGGCGAGTATCCACCAAACTGGTACGGTGCTCAAGATGTCTGCTCATCAGGCGAGTATCCACCAAACTGGTACGGTGCTCAAGATGCCTGCTCATCAGGCGAGTATCTACAAACTGGTACGGTGCTCAAGATGTCTGCTCATCAGGCGAGTATCTCCAAACTGGTACGGTGCTCAAGATGTCTGCTCATCAGGCGAGTATCCACCAAACTGGTACGGTGCTCAAGATGTCTGCTCATCAGGCGAGTATCTCCAAACTGGTACGGTGCTCAAGATGCCTGCTCATCAGGCGAGTATCTCCAAACTGGTACGGTGCTCAAGATGCCTGCTCATATGGCGAGTATCTCCAAACTGGTACGGTGCTCAAGATGCCTGCTCATCAGGCGAGTATCTCCAAACTGGTACGGTGCTCAAGATGCCTGCTCATCAGGCGAGTATCTCCAAACTGGTACGGTGCTCAAGATGCCTGCTCATCAGGCGAGTATCTCCAAACTGGTACGGTGCTCAAGATGCCTGCTCATCAGGCGAGTATCTCCAAACTGGTACGGTGCTCAAGATGTCTGCTCATCAGGCGAGTATCTCCAGTAGTACCCCCAGGGCCTGATAGGGTTAACTCAGCTTTGTTCATTGTGTCGTTATTATACGAGAAAATATAGTGTTACTGCATTCAGACAGTTCATATTCACTCCAATGTGAAATTTATTTTTTATGACAGAAATTAATTTCGTAACTATTTCACTAATTGTACTCAAACGATAACACCTGATACATTATTTCAATGGATGTGTGATATACCATCGTCAACCAAGTATTTTTTTATGTAAAACTGTAAAATTTATGAGACTTGTTATGGGGCTAGTGCATATGGATTATAAGGAGACTATTACATGACAATGGTATTAAACTTGTGAATATCGAATCCATTGACAAAGCCACACTTTATTGTAACTTATATGATCACAGAAAAACATCGTATGACTGTGGTATAGTGAGCTGAGGTCATGGGCAACGGAAAGGCAAGAATTGCTTTCGTTTTCTAATGGAAATTACCCAAAAACTTGGTCTGGTTCGAGTGTAACGCCATAGTTTAACAAAGAAACAAATTTACAATGAAATGAAGAAAATGACATTAAAATGTAACGAACAACAAACACAGCACTGTAAAAAATGGTGTTTAGAATATCAACGCGCACAAAATATACGCGTTTAGGAATGCGTTTAAATGCTAAACGGCCATACTCTGTACATGTCACAAAGCTAAACGGCCATCCTCTGTATGTACATGTCACAAAGCTAAACGGCTATCCTCTGTACACGTCACAAAGCTAATATAAACGGCCATCCTCTGTACATGTCACAAAGCTAAACGTGCATAGCTTTTTGACACCTATTCATATGGATTTTAGCATTCAAACACACATCACAGAAAAAGCACAATCTAAACATGTTTACTTTTAGGCTAAACATGTGAAAAAAGTGGGTACAATTAAGTGTTTAGAAATGTGTTTATTAAATTTTAAACACCATTTTTACAGTGACGAGGGAAAAACGACACGAGGTTCCAAGGTCCTTAAAGGGAATGTACACTTTTGATAATTAAAAGGAATATATTACTGAATTATAATCTAAAAACATCCTGAGAAATTATTGTGTATTATTGACCAAACGTGACCGGACATGTATTAATTCGAATCAAAGCCGTGATAAATTTTCCACCCAACAGTGGCGTAATTAGGGTCCAATTTTCAGGGGGAACTAGGGGGTGCACCACTTTTTCTAGGAGGGATTGTCAACAAAACATTTTGTATCCTGCAGCCTCAAATGTGGACCTATTTTTTCAAATCTGAATGGGGGCACCCGGGGGGCACAGACCTCGGTTGGGGACACATTCCCCCCGTGTCACCCCCGTGATTACGCCACTGTCACCCAAGAATGAATGCAAAGAAATCTAATGTATTTTCATTATTTCCTCGTCAATGACACAATGAAATGAGAAGAAACTTTCATCTCTCTTGATTCTTATCAAGTATGGATGTATTTACAGACATTTTACCAATGCTGTAAAATTCCTTTAACTAAGATAACAGATAAGGACTTATTCATATATTCAACAACTTCCCAGCTATTGCTCTACGTGACGGACACTAAGCATATACACTGTACAGATGTCAACCCTACCCGACCTTACGTCGTTCTCGACCGACGTCAACGACCGGTCTAGTCTGAGAAGGTTAAGGGGGGAAGCTTGTTTTGGGGCAGTCTACCACCAGGTAGTCGTTGGTCAAGACGTCTGTGGCAACTTTATTCGAACTGTGTACAAAGCAGATGAGAACTTATCAAAGGCAAACGCCTCGAAAATTCACTTAGTGGGATTCGAAGCAAAATATATTAAATGTTTACCTTTTCAATTTTTCCAATATTGTAAAAACTGCTATAATGAGTATATGCTTACTTTATTGTAATTAAGATACATTGAACATCCAGCCTTTGTTAGTTTCAGCTCAGTATATATGCTTACTTTATTGTAATTAAGATACATTGAACATCCAGCCTTTGTTAGTTTCAGCTCAGTATATGCTTACTTTATTGTAATTAAGATACATTGAACAACCAGCCTTTGTTAGTTTCAGCTCAGTATATGCTTACTTTATTGTAATTAAGATACATTGAACATCCAGCCTTTGTTAGTTTCAGCTCAGTATATGCTTACTTTATTGTAATTAAGATACATTGAACATTCAGCCTTTGTTAGTTTCAGCTCAGTATATGCTTACTTTATTGTAATTAAGATACATTGAACAACCAGCCTTTGTTAGTTTCAGCTCAGTATATGCTTACTTTATTGTAATTAAGATACATTGAACAACCAGCCTTTGTTAGTTTCAGCTCAGTATATGCTTACTTTATTGTAATTAAGATACATTGAACATCCAGCCTTTGTTAGTTTCAGCTCAGTATATGCTTACTTTATTGTAATTAAGATACATTGAACATCCAGCCTTTGTTAGTTTCAGCTCAGTATATGCTTACTTTATTGTAATTAAGATACATTGAACAACCAGCCTTTGTTAGTTTCAGCTCAGTATATGCTTACTTTATTGTAATTAAGATACATTGAACAACCAGCCTTTGTTAGTTTCAGCTCAGTATATGCTTACTTTATTGTAATTAAGATACATTGAACAACCAGCCTTTGTTAGTTTCAGCTCAGTATATGCTTACTTTATTGTAATTAAGATACATTGAACAACCAGCCTTTGTTAGTTTCAGCTCAGTATATGCTTACTATATTGTAATTAAGATACATTGAACAACCAGCCTTTGTTAGTTTCAGCTCAGTGTATGCTTACGGTAATTAAGATACATTGAACAACCAGCCTTTGTTAGTTTCAGCTCAGTGTACGCTTACTTTATTGTAATTAAGATACATTGAACAACCAGCCTTTGTTAGTTTCAGCTCAGTATATGCTTACTTTATTGTAATTAAGATGCATTGAACAACCAGCCTTTGTTAGTTTCAGCTCAGTATATGCTTACTTTATTGTAATTAAGATACATTGAACATCCAGCCTTTGTTAGTTTCAGCTCAGTATATGCTTACTTTATTGTAATTAAGATGCATTGAACAACCAGCCTTTGTTAGTTTCAGCTCAGTATATGCTTACTTTATTGTAATTAAGATGCATTGAACAACCAGCCTTTGTTAGTTTCAGCTCAGTATATGCTTACTTTATTGTAATTAATATACATTGAACAACCAGCCTTTGTTAGTTTCAGCTCAGTATATGCTTACTTGATTGTAATTAATATACATTGAACAACCAGCCTTTGTTAGTTTCAGCTCAGTATATGCTTACTTGATTGTAATTAAGATACATTGAACAGCCAGCCTTTGTTAGTTTCAGCTCAGTGCAGAGTCATGAAAAAAAGTGTGAAAAAGCATTCACAATATTTTGTTTTACAGAAAACACTTTGATCAAAAAGTTCCCGTCTATGGGAGCATTACAGAGACAGAATAATTCACATCAAGTTGGCTTGTAGATAATCGCTCATTTTTTAATCAGATTCACTGTTAAAAAATTGTTGTTCATTTACAGTAAGTTGTTTTGTCAAATGGCATTACGGAGACTTCTTTATTATACAGCAGATTCTTTGAGAATTTTCCCTTGTGCATCAACAGCAGACCTACTGTAACTTCATAGAGAATATAGGAACGTAACCATTTAGAAACGACACACTTATTTTCTGTATATCCAGAGGAAAATCTGCATGAAAACAGCAATTTCTGCTGTAACTTTTTGATTCTTTTCAACAGAAAAACTACTGTTAACTCACACTTTTTTAACAAGTTTTCCTTCCCTTTAAAAGATGTAGGTTTGGTTGGATTATTTATTCAGTAATATAACATCTCAAAATATCACGGCACAAGCAATCAACAAAAACAAATCAAAGACAGAAAACATCTTGATAGATCAGGACAACTCACAAAGCCTTACAAAATCTGTTTATATTGAGGGAAAGGTACATTGGTAATTACCCGAGTACAAAATTACACAATTATTTTTAGAAAGCTAACTTGATGTAAAGTTGGTAGATACCAATTATCCTGTAATATTATTATGTCTGATGTGTTCTGATATCGGAAAAAATACACGAACAAAATATATGTACATTTCCAGAATGTTGACGTCGGCAGCTTTTTGCTCCAAGTCTTTTCTTCATAAATGTGAATGTTTTTTCACACTTTTCTCATGACTTGGACTCCGTATTGAGCTGAAACTTTCACAGATTGGTTGTTTTATGTTTCCCATGGAAGCAGTTTTGCCAACATTACCAATTGTGTACCTTCCCTTTAACTGAAATGAATGTCAAAGTACATTATGTGAGTAACTAACAAGTATAGTTGTCGGCCCAGTTAATTGCCCAATGTATCTCTGTAAAGAATTGCCTCCTGGTTCTCTCTTTCCCTCGCCCAATATGAACACAATGGCAGAATAAAGTTGACACCGCTGGTGTTAATTTATCACCCTATTTTTTGCAGTGTACGCTATTAGTGAAATAACGGCATGACTTCGGTCAGAAAAATATTGACTGACTCGGGGACTGCCCAGGAACGGAAATGTGTCTCGCCTACGTGTTTAAATAGTAGGCCTATACGCCAAGTACAGTCTGCCTCTAGTTTGCTGCGCTTTATGTGCTAGATTTCTTTAAAATTTCTTTCCTTTTGACGAAATACACGGCAAAAAAAATCGAATCCGCGATAGCTCGTCACTATACCGGCGTGGGGTGGTTTGCACCGGCCTACGGGCCCTGGAAGTAGACACCTCAGTGCTACATATTTGGAGCATATTTCAAACATGAAATCTTTGAGGGTACTGAGAATAAATGTGAAAATATGGCAGAATTGTGTAATAATAGGGGAAATAGTGGGGATCCTAGCAGGGGTAAGGTGCGTTCGCGCACGACCACCCTCAGCCGACCTGGAGATCATAAACCTTGGCCTAGAATAACAATGTAGCTTTGAGATTACAAAATATCGGGACAACTATAGACCCGTTCGGTGGGAGTTTGGTGCAATATTGATTGTATTTATATCTGAAAAGGTCCCCAAAATTAACCTTGTAAGACCTATTTTAGCTTGTATTGCCCATGTTTTCATAAAATACTTCTCAGAATATTTATCAAAACCATGATTTAGCAGAAATTAAGCGCCTCAATTAATGAGCGAGGCTTAGTTTATGTAAAACTTAGATTTGTCATTCTCAAATATTTTGTTTTTCATTCTACAAGGGGATAATACCTTAACAATGCTCTGTAACATATGGGAAATCACGTGAGAAATACTAACAAAAACACGGGCGATACAATCTTTAAAGGGACATACATCGTCAAGATCAGATCAGACTTTCAACAGGGCATGGAATCGGTGGCCTAGTTTAAGATGAACACAGTGACTGAAAATTACTAGGTCATTTATGCAGCAGCAACGGTTATGACCTTATTATAAATATAGGGTATTTTTTTCAGTCACAGAGTTAATCTTAAATTAGTACTCCGATTCCATGCCCTGTTAATCGTGACGGTATTGTCCCTTTAAACTATCTATATATAATATTCACAAAGGACAAAGTACAACAGCCACACACACTAATGTTTTGTACAGTCTTTTATTTCTTTACTCCAAACAAGGACTTATAAAAACTATGATTCCAGTCTTCACACGACACATACATAGAAAAGCAATAAATGTTATCAAGTAAAACTCAATATTTGATTAAGGTCAATAAGAATTTGTTTCAATCATTGCATGACGCAAAACACAAACTACTAAAAGTGAAAATTAAATAGTTTGTAGAACAATGTCACAGCCATTGGACCATTTAGACACATACATTATTTATAGATGAGCATGATGTAGGTCACGTGGTTTTAATTACATATTCATGAATTCACTTTCTATCTTTAACCACTTAACAAGATATACAGTTTAAAATGTCAATCAATGTACATTATTTGAGCTCTGAAATTTCCATCAACACAATATGATAATGATATTATATTATATTGTGACAGGTAGAATTGACGTACCCTATTTTATATATTGCGCCCTCGCTTGACCCTTAAAACTTTGATACCATCTAAGAAGTTGCTTTGTCTTGTGGTCATAATCACCACAGTTTCTGTTTGGGCCACATCATCAAAATATTGTGCTGTCTATATGTATACAGTGTACACTTAATATTCAAGTTCTTCATTGCACCTCATAATGGCTTCCCACTGATTAGACTGGGGCGAGTGTACTTTAATTTAATTTGTTCTTTTATCACACTTATTATCAAGTTATTAATTAGTGTTTTCCCGAGTTATTTTGACATCTAGTCAGAAAATTAGTTGGTTTACTCAGTAGTTTAGTTGGTGGAAAGTGAATTATTTGTTTAACTGATTTGCTGATTTGTTTAAATGACATTGAGTTCATTTACAAAATGAATTACTTTTTAGCTTTTATTCTCTTTAGTTACTTTTAATAAGATTGTCTTCATTTATACATTTTTAGGAGTATTTGTTCACTTTCTTTAGTTCCTTTTTCACTTTGTATGAGTGTGCTTCTTTAAGGATGGATGCATTTTTAATCATCTGATCTATTTTAGAATATTCACCATACATGTAGTTTAGTATTTTATACAGTAAATTTAGTTTGGAAACATTCATAAATTTAATACTGTGATCAAACTGCTTTTCTCTAACCTTAGACCACCACTTAAAATATTGTACACGTATCAACTATAGGAGTGACCTAGCTATAATAACATGTGGTTTTCCTCAGCTGCAAGTGAAAGGTTGAAGGTTATTGGTACTTGGTAGTAGTGCAAGAAACCTTGATTTATTATGGCATGCTCATTTCATTTCTGGAGTATCAAGTCCCTAGACTATTAGCTGAGTGTTTCTAGAGCATATGAAATCTAATTATCAATTGCCTATAGGTTTGCACACAATTCTGTCCATCGATATTGGTTTGTTATTAATAGTATGGTTGTTCTTATTCAAGTTTTCTCCAGCAATTGATATGTGATCATTTCTATTTTTCATTCCATTAGCAACCACTAGGAATAACCACCAGTTTTATTGTTCTCTTGGGTATTTAACTTTCTAGAGCATAGGGTCAATAACAACTTAGCCTAAAATACTTGTATTTTATATTAGTTACTTATTAGTTTTATCCATTGCTGTTTACATCATTTCTTATTCTTCATCATTTGACTGATTATTTTTATCTTTAAATGTATCTAGATAATAGTTATCTTTTTTATTATATTTCCTATGATTATATTCACACTTAATTTTCTTACATTATTTGAATGGTGAATAGACTGAGTCAAGTCTGTGATTTATTAACTTCACATTGATAGAGGTCATTCAATTACACTTGTGCTATACATAGTTATTTGTTTCTTTATTTGACTTTGCAAGTTAAAGCATTCCCATGCCTTGTATTTTCTTATATGACAATAACTTAACCTTTGAGTTAAAGTACACGGTGTAAGAAGAGTTCACATTTATTATTTTTATTAGTATTTTCCAATTCATTATATTTATACCGGAATTGTATTTTGTATCTTTTCAGGTTTTTTTTCTTTTGAGTAAATGCAGTCACACCATTAAAAGAACAAGACCGCTTAAAATGTACACCATCCGTGTCGTGATATATTCATTTTGAGCTGTCACAATATCATGTAATTAGTATAAGGCTATACGAGAATGACATCAATATGAATATTCATGTTTAACGTTAAAATCCCGGCATATCAGTGAAAATAAATGGTTTGCTTGACAATCTGACACATATCAAAAATACAATAACATAATGACGTCAAATCACGTGTAAGGTTATGACGTCATCAATTATTTAAATCAACAGTTCATCGTGGTTCTACAATTTCAGAACAGTTAAAAAATAATGAAATAATCATATTATTGTGTAATATATTATGTATATAAACTCCAAGGTATAAACTGGATGGGTGTAAATCCCAGGGGATGGGGTATAACAATATTTTGTTGGGGATGGTCCATAGGATCACCCTCACTAACCTTTTGGGTCAAGTAAAAAACAAATATTGGACAAACTCCTCGGGAAAATTTGGATTCTCTTATTTGAACATGATTTAGGACTTCCATTGTTATCAAATTATTCAACCTTTGAAATTAAAAAAAAAAAATAAATCAAACATTTTCAGGTGTTGGGGAGGGTTTAGGACTGGATCACGTTCAAGGGGGGGGGGGGGGTCACTGGAATTGGACATTTTAAATCATCCATCCCACCAACAAATTTACACCACTGATAATTCGTATAAATTGTCGTCTGTATAACAATACTACATGAACCTTGTGTCCACATTATCAATGTTCCAATACACACACAAACGTCTGAAAATTGCTGGTAAAACACAGGTGATCCATCTTTAACATTTGTAAATTGATAAATAATATATTCAATTATAAAAACGATTATGATCTTCAATATAGATTATATGCTGTAGTATTTTGTATTATAAATTAATGTACAACTTTCCCAAAATATATTATATATTAAAATAAAAAATATATAAATATGAAACACACAAGTACAACCAAAAGCCATGTGTTTTTATTCTACTAATTTTTCATAAATTCATTGATTAAGTTCCATCATTTCTCAAAATTCACGCTTCTTTGGCTTTTATTTACTCATTATAGTTTTCAAATATTCATATTATAGAGTTTCTAAATGGTAACCAAGGTTGTTTTATGGTTTGATACTGAAATCATTTTGATAACAGTACAGGCAATGTTTGAAGTGAAACCAGCTCAGCCCTGATCAGGAACTGTGTACGATCGATCGTTAACACTGAGGGCGAATAATTATTCACAATAGTGATTGCGAATGTACATATTGCGAATTCTAAAGTATTTCTAATATTCAATAAAATCTTGTTTTTTTACGAGACTGACATAAAATGGGCTTCCATGTGCATGGGTGCATCCCACTAAATAGAGCTGTTTATCATCATTTGTATGTCTTGTCTAGTCACATTTTCAAAATAAACAAAAAAAAAAAAAAAAAACTGGACTGTAAATTGGAAGTGTGCCCTCAAGAGTTAGTCCTATTACACAATATGGCTTCCCATATCATCGTGAACCATCGTTACGTTGTACAGTACAGCAATAAATAATTGTTTCAATCAAGTGGAATCGAGTCCATCCTTTATTAGTTTATCCTTCATAACAACATAACAACATAACAATATGATATGCAGCAGTGTGGAAAGGTAAATAAGTCAGCTGCATTGTTTTGTATATACATAGAGCTTCTTATTGGAGGAGGAAAATGTATTGTTACTAACGTTAAAGTACGTTAAGTTAACGTTAGAAACAAGAAATCATGATTAAGACTAAGAGATAATTGATTCATGTTGCTAACACGCTTACATCAATCCTCAATACGTGATAAGAATACTTTATATAATAGGCAAACAAGCTGTATGCTCGAGATCTCTGGACTTAAAAGACGGTGAAATATAACATACTTCTGTGTGATCTAAGAATAAATCCATGATGTGTCTCATTTCAATCGAACAACTTATAGCTGACATGAAATGGGTTTGTCATTTTACTCAAGGACTGAGTAATAATGATCTTATCATTACTATCCAAGTTGCAAACACTCAGGTTCAGCACCTGCAGGTGCTTCATGAGACACAAATAACGAGACCACACATTGGCAGACCCTCCTAAGGATGAGTTGTCATATAGGGCCAAGTGGGTCAGGTTGGGCATTTCACTCAATGCATTAGCAATATGTTCAATATCATTGCATACCAATGAGCAACCATTCAGGTTCAGCTTCTTGATGTATATCATGTGACACAAATAACGAGACCACACATTGGCAGACCCTCCTAAGGATGAGTTGTACTGTAGGTTCAAGTGGGTCAGGTTGGGCATTTCACTCAATGCATTAGCAATATGTTTAATATCATTGCATACCAATGAGCAACCACCCAGGTCCAGCATCTTGATGTATATCATGAGACACAAATAACGAGACCACACATTGGCAGACCCTCCTAAGGATGAGTTGTACCATAGGTCCAAGTAGGTCAGGTTGGGCATTTCACTCAATGCATTAGCAATATGTTCAATATCATTGCATACCAATGAGCCACCACCCAGGTTCAGCACCTCGTTGTGTATCATGAGACACAAATAACGAGACCATATTTCAGCCTTGCCACCCAGTGCTTTGTTACCGTGGAAATTTACCTTACACACACTCTTGCTTTTACTGACATTCTTCATGATGTGTTCCATATCTTCAGGTTGTATGTTACAATCATCTATAGATAGATCTGTTAGGGTTGTGAAGTGTTGAATATGAGGAGCCCACTGTGAAGCTGTGCCTCCTAACATTGTATTACCCTCAAGATTTAATTCATTCAAGCGTGTGTTGTATTTCAAGGACAACAGAATTGTCTTCAAATCACTGCCAGACAGTAAACAGTAACGCAGGGTAAGACTTTGGACATTTGTCATGTTACTCCGCACTAGAGCAAATAAATCCACTGACTCTGTTATGAATATTCTATTCAATGTAATATATTTAATTATTCCAAGATAATTCCTTGTAAACTCTGACTTGCAAACATTTGACAGAAAGAACATGAGTGAGTGGAAATCACTATTGGAACCAATGTATATGGTATCTGTAACCAGTGACTTGATATACGTCTCTGAAGGTATCTCTTGTAACTGACCCTCAAAATAACAATGTAATGCCAACTTGTTTGATTCACGGTTTGATTCACGGTTTAGGAGTGGAATTAAGATTCTTTTCATGCACACTTCATTGTCACCACAACAAAAGTAAAGGAGATATTCAAAATCACTGATGTTGTGTGTTCCATCACATACGCGATCCAAAATATTCCCAAATTGTTTTGGAGGTAGGCCCTGCCAGTATTTTGCAGCACACAATTCCTGCATTGTTTTATGCAGGAATTGTATGCTGTTATGTGATTTGTAATTCTTTAAAACCCTCTGACTGTTTAGGATGCCTACCTTTAATGCAAGGGCAAGTGTATTCTTCTCAAATGCAGACTCTGGAAATGCAAGTTTTAGTTCTGGGTCAAGGAGTCCATTCAGTGCTACTTCTCCAATTTTGATCAAAACTTCTGATATTTCTTCATCAGACTCATGGCCTTTCCTTTTGAATATGTAACTCACTGCCTTACTGTATAAGCGTGACATGGTTAATGGAAGTGCTGCATCTTCTCTCCAAATTAAACAGATAAGTTGAAGAATCATTGGATTACTTGCTAAGTCAGAAAGAACATCTGAACTTTTAATTGTCATAATAAGTGCCTCACTGTTTCCCCGGAAAAACTTTCTGACATATTCTTTCACATCATCTTTTGTAAAACCAAGAACCTTTAGGTGTATGCAAGGATTTTGAACCAATGATTTGTCCATTAATCGCTCAAGATGGGAGGGACGGGTTGTTACACCTATGCAACATTTACGGTAGTGTGTTTTTCTATTCAGAGCTCTTAGGATTGACCCAAATGAGGTTTGGGTGAGAATTGTCATCTCATCAAAACCATCCAAAAGAATCAAAACGTCATTAGGGTTTTGGATGATAAGTGATTTCAATGCAACTTCAGAAATGTCTACGTTTTCTTCGAGCAGTTGTTGGAAAATTGCATCAATAAGGTTTGAGCTTTGGTCTAATGCACACATTTTCAAAACGAACACAAGTTTGTACTTGTTGAGTACATCACTGGAACCAACAGCCCAGTCGTAGGCAATCTTATCAAAGATCGTTGACTTCCCTACACCCCCTTTGCCAAAGAAAATAAGTCGCTCAACAAAATTGCCCTCTCTTGACTGAATGTGGAAGATCTTTCCATAATCAATGGAATTCAACATCTCATTGTGTCTCGTAAATACACCTTCCCTTTTTTCCAACTGCAATTTTGTATAAATGTCAATGTGCACCTGATCATCATCCACCCAAGGATTTATATTCACATAGCTACCTATCGTTGTGTAGCGTGCTTTCAATGCTGCATTACATTTGGAAACTTGTGACGGATCTCTCAACTCTGGACTCATTTGCCGAGAATGACTTGGTTGATCATCTGTGACGGGCCTCGTTTCTGTAAAAACAAAATAATTAAACATCAATAAAATAGAAAAAGGAACACAAACAATAATATAGCAACATTTGATAATGATATACACTATGTGTGACGGTTGAGTAAATGATTTGTTTTACATTTGCCACCAAAAATGTCTGACAATTGGAAATCACTTTCGTTTCAGGATTATTACAGCATTGTCATTTTTAATGATTAAATTATTTGAAGTATTGAAGGGAAAGTATATCATTAGTAGACTCATTCTGCTATGTATCACTCCATATCAATTAAGATAATATACAAAACAATTGTCATGTGAAAGTTTCAGCTCATTGCTGTGTGTTATTAATGAGAAAACAGTGAAAATGCAGTCAGAAATTACAATCTGCAAACACAAATACTGTAAAAGAAAAGTTGACACCTTTTGTGGTGTTCAAAAGTGTTGTCCTCATATAAACATTTTGGTAAACACCACAACAAGTTTCAGTCGTTGAAGAATAAATGCAAAAACATGTCCAATAAAATTACACTTGTGTTTACAGCGAATTTTCTGTTAATTCTTGCATTGAATTTTGATACAGTTTGTCAACAAAATTCAGATGTTTATAATTTGGGAATAAAATTTGACTGTTGTTAAAAACAAAAGTATCTCAGGCAGAAAGACTTCAAGAAATGTTTGATACCGTCATTTTTACATCGAGTATAAATAATGGGAAACTGTTTGCTTTTTGAGAATACCATTCTCAATGGTATTCAATGATTTTTAAAAAGTTTACATTGAGATTTGGGAAACGGTGTATTTTACACCAATTAAATGAACAGGGTTCATATATGGAATGGAACACATAAAGAGATTGTACACCATTGGTAAAATGACTGTAAATGCATCGTATAGTTTCAACACATTTCATTAAGTCATGAACGAGAAAATAGTGCAAATGCATTTGGATTTCTCTGCATTCATTCTAATGTAGAAAAAGTATCACGGCCGTGATCACTTTCAAATTTTGTAACACATTTCAAGTTATTATTTTAAACATTAAAGCACGTCAGATGGAAACATTTCTCATGGTGTTTGGTACCATCGCCAACTTCACATCAAGTAAGATTTTGGTTTTAATTCAGTAATTATTTTTAATCGAGTTATTACCAATGGTGTAAACTCCCTTTATTGAACAAATTGTCATTGCCTGTTATTGCCATAGCCGTACTCTGTAAAACCTGTAGTGTTAAAATAACACTAATGATGTCAATTTTATTCTTTCATGGTGTTTATATTGGGCAAATATGAACACGTGTATAGCCCTAGTCCTGCAAAATTGGCGTGTTAAAAATAATACCAATGGAACCAACAGCCCAGTCGCGGGCAATCTTCCCTACACCACCTTTGCCACAGGAAATAAGGCACTTAACGAGACCGCCCTCAAATATCTTTTCATACTCAAAAGAATTCAACTTCTGTAGTTCTTTGTGTGTTCTATATTTATATGGACGCTTTTTCAATTGCAATTTGGCATAAATGTGTTTGATGTGCCTTTCATCATCATCCACTCAAAGCATACAGCTACCTGTCGTTTGGTAGTGTGCTTTTAATGCTGGGTTACCTTTGTCAGCAGCAACCTGTGAACGATCTCTCAACTCTGGACCGATTTCCTGAGAATGGCTTGGCTGATCACCTATGAGAGACATTACTTCTGTAAAAACAAAATAGATATACATCCACAAGTTAAATTTGATTTGAAGCTTTGCATGATGGATTGGATATTAGAAGATTAGGTTTATGGGTAACACCATGTGTAATAATCTCTTCTTGGAAGAATTGGTGTGGTTCTGAAAATAACCGGTAGTGAGGATAGTTAAAGAGAGAACACACTGTTAGACAAAGGAAAATAAAGAATTCTGCAAAATTGCATACATACATGTATATATTATTTAAGCGTGTGAACAACTTAGTAAAACTGAAACAGAAATTTGCCACCAAAAAGTTTCTGCCTGATTACACACATCGTTATTGTTGTTTGCTACATGCATGACTATCATCAGGTACAGACTATAAGTAAGTGGATTTGGTAAGAATTTTTTACTTAAATAATTAATCTCACATCAATTCACTGGGATCGGATCCAGTTATTGAATTATGTTCGAGAAAAAAAAGAAAAAAAACATTTCAAATTAAGCTTAGTTGCAAACCAAGTTGTCCAAAGCCATGTTCATTCCTAAAGAATTTGTTCCAAACTAAACACACACGTCATACTCACAATATGGTTGGGCTTGTCAATATTCAAACATTTATAACGTTATTGCATCTTCAAATTTAATATTTCAGATACATACATTGATCAAAAAAGTGGAGCTGGTTAGAACAGTCACTGGCAAAACCTTTGGTGTACTGGCATTACCGATTTAGCGGAAATAAATATTGCCATACTGACAATTCAAAACATTTTAAAAACAAGAAAATATAACCACTCACTCAATGCCACATCATTTAGACCAATGGTTTTCAAAGCTGACATCAACACATCAACACGATCACCTCTCTCGGCATTTCTTCTGACCCATTCACTGAGCATTGTTCGTGTCTGTTGTACTTGATTAAGTGGGGCATCTGCTGCGAATGTTTGAATGTCTGGTTCTTCGAAATCCAATTCGGCAGCTAGTAACTTCCAGTTGTTGCCAATGTTCTTCGATATCCTTGCGATAAGTTTTGCATTTAGAACCTCTGGAATGGTACCTAACAGAGAAAAATCAAATAGACATTATTCATGCCACAAGAGAGGATATAGCAATGTCCTTTTGGGGGTAAATACAAAATTTTAAAAAACGTGATTTTGCCAAATTTGAGGTCAAGCAATGAACAGAGTGGTATTTTCCTTAAAAGATCCCTCTGTTTTTTTTTTGTCTGATGAGGTGCCTTTAAGTAAGACTAATTGCGGTGACACCATGTGAAATTCTCAATTGAGTATTTGAGTAGTAATTAGTTCTGGAAAGAACTGGAGGTTACAACTCGACGTTTTGATCAGTATGCTCTGATCGTCCTCAGAAGAATCAAGTGCCTTTACTTTTAAGAAAATTTAAATAATTTCCCTTTCACATTAAGAAAAGATTAAACTTTTCCAACTTCTCATTAGAATGAATTCTTAAAATCTGAATGCATTTTCACTATAGCAATTGATGCCCATGTTGTCAGAAGTACGTATAGAGACATTAATGATCATGTGCAACTCTATGCCATAGTGCATGCATATAAGTAGCGATTGATGCCCATGTTGTCAGAAGTACGTATAGAGACATTAATGATCATGTGTAACTCCATGCCATAGTGCATGCATATAAGTAGCGATTGATGCCCATGTTGTCAGAAGTACGTATAGAGACATTAATGATCATGTGTAACTCCATGCCATAGTGCATGCATATAAGTAGCGATTGATGCCCATGTTGTCAGAAGTAAGATAGAGACATTAATGATCATGTGCAACTCCATGCCATAGTGCATGCATATAAGTAGCGATTGATGGCCATGTTGTCAGAAGCACGATAGAGACATTAATGATCATGTGCAACTCTATGCCATAGTGCATGCATATAAGTAGCGATTGATGCCCATGTTGTCAGAAGTACGATAGAGACATTAATGATCATGTGTAACTCCATGCCATAGTGCATGCATATAAGTAGTGATTGATGCCCATGTTGTCAGAAGTACGTATAGAGACATTAATGATCATGTGTAACTCCATGCCATAGTGCATGCATATAAGTAGCGATTGATGCCCATGTTGTCAGAAGTACGTATAGAGACATTAATGATCATGTGCAACTCCATGCCATAGTGCATGCATATAAGTAGCGATTGATGCCCATGTTGTCAGAAGTACGTATAGAGACATTAATGATCATGTGTAACTCTATGCCATAGTGCATGCATATAAGTAGCGATTGATGGCCATGTTGTCAGAAGTACGTATAGAGACATTAATGATCATGTGCAACTCCATGCCATAGTGCATGCATATAAGTAGCGATTGATGCCCATGTTGTCAGAAGAACGTATAGAGACGTTAATGATCATGTAACTCCATGCCATAGTGCATGCATATAAGTAGCGATTGATGCCCATGTTGTCAGAAGTACGTATAGAGACATTAATGATCATGTGTAACTCTATGCCATAGTGCATGCATATAAGTAGCGATTGATGCCCATGTTGTCAGAAGTACGTATAGAGACATTAATGATCATGTGCAACTCTATGCCATAGTGCATGCATATAAGTAGCGATTGATGCCCATGTTGTCAGAAGTACGTATAGAGACATTAATGATCATGTGTAACTCCATGCCATAGTGCATGCATATAAGTAGCGATTGATGCCCATGTTGTCAGAAGTACGTATAGAGACATTAATGATCATGTGTAACTCCATGCCATAGTGCATGCTTATAAAACCACAGCTGGCTACATCACCACACTATGATTATCAAACTTCACAAAATTAACAAAATAAAAGGCACTCAATATTTGTTTTTTAAAGGGACAGTATTGCCACAATCAGAGCAGACTCAACAGGGCATGGAATTGGTGTCCTAGTTTAACAGAGAGACTGACTGGCTAGGACTAGGCTGGGATGTTTCTTGACGATCTGAAGAATAATGGAATTTTTTGAGTAATACATGTAACCAGACTTGAAAAGAAGAAAAGATGTCACTTTTTTTTGATAGCCCATAAACAACAAAAATGCTCCAAGAAATGATGAACCTTACGGAGTAGGATACAGTTGGTATTGCCATAGCCGTACTCTGTAAAACCTGTAGTGTTAAAATAACACCAATGATGTCAACTTTATTATTTTATGGTTTTGCCCAATATAAACACCAACAGGTGTAGTTTTAACACTATAGATGTAACAGTGTAGCCATAGTCCTACTCTGTAAAAATTGTGGTGTTATAATAACACCAATGGCGTCAACATTATTTTGATGGTGAGACCCCTTTATGCTTCAAAGTACTTAGAATCAGCACTATATTCATACTTGGATACAAGTAATTTGACAAAGATAGCCACAGTGTAATCAAGTTCTATTACCATGAATACGTACGTGATGATTTGTGTTTGGTTAATGTACCACCCATTCTATTGAGCTCAACAACACACAGGAGACAGCAGCGTCACGAAACCTGATACAAATAAGATATGTCTGGAGTTAACAAAGATACCTGTTCACCACGTGCCCCTGAGCCAACAATCCTCACCCCTTAATTGGGCAACAAAAAATTAACAAATCCCCATTAACCCCCCAATGATATTTTGTATATCTCTAGTAGAACACTTTGTCCAATCATGCTTAAATTTTCTGACTTTTCCTATGTTTTCCTTCCTCCATGCTTTTCCTATTCTTTTGGACCCCTCATGCCAAAACCAACGATATTGGGTGTTCGTGTTTGCCATGGCAACTATTTATTTTTGACTAGGCCCAATTTATTTTTTGTTAAAAGATATTCAATATGTATTTTGGGGTTTGTTAACTTTCAAACGCTGGACAACATTGAGTCATGTGACCACTTCCAATGCATTCTGGGAATCCAGTATGGCCACATAGTTAGGCCTATATTTTGTCCCTAAAACTAAAACATGATTATTTAAAGATTTGTTCAGTTTTTTTTGCTCAGTATTTTTTGCCTTTATTGTAGGGCCTATATTTGGTTTAAGAAATCCTAATTTACTGTCAAAATCTTTACAAATCATGACATTCAAACAAAATGACCCAAAATGTTGGTTACAGCGCCCTCTAGCAGTGATGTCCCATGGTTGCTTGTAAACTGTTAAAGACAATGTTTGTGCCAAATTTCATGGCCAATAGATAAAAGTTAAGGAAGTTTTTGGAAAATATTTTTGAACAAAATTAAAAATGAAGAAAAGTTATCCTAAAATGGGTAGGCCTACAGCACCCTTTTAACGGTGAACTATGGAAGTTTTCATGGCCACATTCGACAGGTCGTCTGAACATAGTCCTACCTGTTCAGTAAAAAGTTTCATGAAAATCGGCTAAAGAATACAGAAACTAACGTTACAGATGTTCGCGAACCGATACAATAAACAACTAGAGCTTAAGTGTTTGTTAGAACAAACACACGGTGTTCAAGTCCACTTCCGGTTCAATCAAATTTTCAACGATGATGTAAATATTATAAGTAAGACTAATTGCGGTGACACCATGTGGAATCTCAATTGAGTAGTAATTAGTTCTGAAAAGAACTGGGGGTACAACTCGACGTTTCGATCAGTATGCTCTGATCGTCCTCAGGAGAATATTATATTGTGCAAGGGTTTGTCATCTTTTATAATAACTATCAATTTCATATTCAAAAGACATATCAATTTTGCGTTAGAATGTGTTGAATTTGAACTTACTGTTTGGACAGGAAGTAAAGGTCAGATTAGGTGGTTTGAAGGTCATATATGACCTCATGATTATGAAAAAATAACAAATTTGTCAACTTATACATCAAATTAAAGCTATGAGATATGACCTTTTAAAATTTGTAAAATCGTTACTTCGTGTGCCACCAATTGGACCATTGGCAAAGCATTTATGATAAGTCATTTCACAAGAATTACAAGCTATTAATGTAAGGAATTCAATTGTGTTTTTTGTTTTCTAATATGCCATTTAGTTCTTGAGATATTGGCTGTTGAACTTGAAAAAGTTGTGAGATTTAAGCAATAAATTAGAAATTAACAAGTGTGACTTGGAACACTGTTTTTTTTTTTTAAATATTGATACTAGCCCAACACATACTTTTCAAAAACCATGCTAGATAAATCAACATTAAAGGGTTGTAGGCAGCCAGATCAACCTATTCAGCATTATTATGGGCATAAAGTCACAAAGTTTATTTAGCGTAGAAGGGGACTACATGTATAGTAACTGGATTAAAATTGGCTGGGGGTTGCTTGTATGGATATCAGCTAATTAGCCTTTCATTAGAAAACAAGCTTATAACTACTACATGATAAAGTTGGAAGAAAGCTTGCATCCGTGCTTTCCATCTTCCCCTGCCCCCCACAAAAAGTAAATAATTCCCAATTCAAACAAAATTAAATGTAATTATATCCACTGGATCAAATTTAATAATTGCTTGCCCTTTTCATTTTTTTTTATGGAAAAACCTTTCAATTCTAGATTTAAATGAAGCCAACATTGGGTCTTGTATAAAAAATTATTTAATTGATGGACTGCATGTTTTTATACTGAGAGTGAAATTTATTTATAATATACTTCACTTTCGGGTCAAGTTTATAAAAAAAAAGTATAATGATAAATTGACAATGATAGTGACACTGTAATCAAGCATCTCCTTATTGTGACATGCTTATAAATTGTCTTTGTTTTCACCTAATCTGAAAATAATTACAAAATAATTTATAAAATTTGAAAACAAATTCTACATTGATTTTTACATTTTCAAGGTCGTACACATGATTGGCAAAATGTCTGTCCATACTATAGATTTACAACATAAAGATCAGATGCCATTTTGTACATAAATTGTTAGACACTGAAATAATCAAAGAGTTGTATGGGTGCTTGTAAATTGCTAATAAAACAATGAAATACATATTTATTTTAACTGTCTGTAGGGTTTTATGACTTGACTTTGTGGTTCCACATTTCCCTCCCCACAATCAATTGAAACCACTTTGTTGACCTGTTTAACCTACTTGTAACCAATCTAGAAATGAGTGTACATGGTCTTACACATGCAACAAGTGAAATGACTTCAGTGTAAATGAACCCAACCATGATCCTTTGTTGACAAGAAAACAGAATCAATCTGCATTTAAAATAAATGTACAATCTGTATGTACGATATAGTGACAGTTCAGAATGGGTGAAACTCAGGGGTTGTCATTGGAATCGGTAATTTTGGAATAAAATGCCTTCCCCCTCCCCCAAGTTCTTGGTGATGGCATGTACTGCCACTGGTGATGAACCAACACATTTGTTTTCTAAAATTCTTTGGTCTATCATTGCAGCACTATAGAATCCAAGAACTAGGGAAGGGAGGGCAAACAAGCAACACAAGTATAAGGGGGCCCTTATACTAGTGCTTTAATTGGGTGATCTGGCAAAAGGTATTCCAAGGCTGACACACCCATGCAATGAAGATTGGAGGTTATGTTTACTATGTTTATATGGCCCAACTGCCAGGGATTCACTGTCGGCAATATACATTTTACTAGATCACCAACAGATATTGCTTAATAACTACATTTTGTGAGGATGTTTGGGTCCAGTCAAAAATATAATAAGATTTCCTCAGTACTAATTTTGTTCTAACATGTTAAAGAAATTCCTAGAAAGACCTAGATATGTCTTGAGGTCCTAAAAATCAATTCTCTTGAGGGTAAAGACTGCCACAGATAGGATAAGTCCATATAAAATAATTTGAATCATACATTAACTCCTTTGATGAATGGATAAACTTCAAATGCTGGCCATTGGATCACAAAGTTACACAGACTCTGACACACCTTGTAGCAGTAGCACAAATGGATACTGATGATCTGAAATATAAACTAATGTAAAAACAATATTAAATGTTTTCAAAGAGGGACGAAGAATAATGGGTCATGCTAACAAAACACACATAACTTAGAATGCCCTCATGTTATTATCAGGATGATGGATTGATGTAACTTCAGAAAACTTATGCAACTTTAGAAAAATGATCCCTTCAGAACAATGCCTTTAAGTTAGGTTTTACAATGGAATAGAAAGTTACATGTGATGTCTTCCTTCCTCCATGATGTGACTGTTTCATTATCTCAATAAAGGTGCTGATATTTGTTTCTGGACTACTTTAGTGAGAACATTAAGTGCTAGTATCAAGTAAACTGCAATGCATCCATCACCACACAAGACATAAGCACTAGTATTATGAGGAACTATAGACACTATAGTGTAGCTAAATTAACCGGATGTCAACCCGTACACATGCCAGTAAATGTTCAGTAATAAATATTTTTACGGGTCGAGTTGACCAAAATGAGTATGAGTTGGTAAAAGTACGAGTTGGCACGCATACAAGTTGACCTGTTTTCACTGGGAAAGAATACAACATTGTGGATAAAGTTTAAAAAGAATTGCTTTTTGAAAAAAAAAATCACAATCTTCAATGTAGGTTGGTGGGGTCATGTGAGTGGATCATAGGGCAGTCAGGAGGAATGCGCACACACACACACACACTCCCGCACGGGGCGTTGTGGGGACAAAATACAAAGGATTTTGGGGATTAAAAACGTTGTGGGGACACACAAAATGTCCCCACAGCTAAGTAATTCCGGATCCCTCTTTTGTTCTCTGTCCCCATAACGCGGCCAGTGCTTGAACACACACACACACACACACACACACACACCCTCACGCACATTGATTTGTGGGGTATTCCTTTGTTCGTTCTATTATCCCTTTTCCTTATAATTCTCCTGTGGGGTACAAGATTTTCTATAGTTACCTTGTGGGGTCCAATTGTTCTATTGTGTTTTGGACCCCACAACGAATGGTGTGTACGTTCACACACACACACACACACACACACACGTGTGTAAACACCGGCATTCGGGGACTTCCTTTGTCAAATTCCTTTGTCCAAAAATACGGGGACGGATTGTTCTCCATTGTGAGAGCAACCGGGGACCATTGTCCCTTTTGTTATACGTCCCCGGTTTGAATGCGCTCACACACGCACACACACCACAGATTTATTGGTTACCTTGGGGCTTGTGTTTTAGATGCTTTCTAGGCTGTTGAACTGATTCTCACTGATGCCAGCCATTGCATCTAATTCCAATTACTCGGCATACTGGAGAGCTAAAATACAAAATATAAATAAATGTTCAAATGATTCTGTGAAAAAATTTATTCTGAATGGGGAAAGGCCAACATGTATTACTCCAGTAAGAGAATGCCCTCTATAATTGGTGTACACATGTTGTCCACCAACACACCTGCATGTTTATTTTCCAATTAAAACTCATATTAACTCATCCCTCTGCAGCTTTTTCTTCATTTATTAGTTTCTTTTTTTATGCAGGCTCTTCATCTTTTTTTTTATGTTATAAGACCTGACCTTTCTTTAAAGCATAGAGGGACAGACTTTTTATGCTTAATAACAAAACAACAAATGTAACCTAGCTCAGAAAAACAGGTGCCCCTATGACAATTTTGTGGCTACAACTAGCAGACTAATCAAGTAAAAGCATCTCTTTAGGTTGAGTTAGGGATATATTTCGCTGACACGAAGAACATGCAGAATTGCAGAAGAGACAACACACGAACATGTATATATTTACATGGATTTGCATACATGTATATGTACTTTACATATAGGCGAGTTACGATGCTCTTTTGACTTCGACTGCATGGCAGTTTTTAAACTTTTTTCTGGACAATAATCTATCCATGCTCAGTCATTATCCTTAGTTAAAATGCAAACTTAAAATCATGTAGGTACACTGCAAAAACAGCAAAAGAGTAGACTCATAGTTTTTACGAAATAGATGCACGAACATTGGATTGTGCATGCAATAATTATGTTTACGATAGGCCTACTTTACAAATGCACATTCTAGGCCAATAAACCTCTAAATAATGTCTACTTACCTATGGAATACCATTACTGCCATTTAAACGGCGCATGTATGGCGATGATGGTTTGGTCCCTAGCCGTTTGCGCCGTCAACGGCGCATAGTCGCGTCGCATAGTCGCGTCGTGCCGTCGCATCGTTTTGTACTGCTTGTATAGGGCCGTCGCATTGTCGCGTCGTGCCGTTGCATTGTCGCCCGTGTTGATTGATGGTCCTTAGCCGCTTACGCCGTCAGCGGCGCATAGTCGCGTCGTGCGTGCCATCGCATTGTCACCCCGTACCACCAGTTTGACTGAATTATCCAGTGCTTGCCAATAGGTGGCGCTGTCTTTACTTCAGAGGTACTCTCACCTGTTTCCCCGCCGGCGAATAAGTCTCAAAGACAAAGTAAATGATGGATGTTATTTCGCCAGTTGGGTCTGGAACAGCTGATAAAGGAGTTAGAAGAGAACTGGGTATGTTACTATGTACTTGTTACGTGTTTATTTTAAGGAAATCGGTCAAAAAAAGGGGTAAAATGTTGTTAAGGCTTAACCTAGGCCTTTCCTAGACGTATGAATGTTGACCGTTAGCCACTAAGGGTAATGCCCACTAAGACAGTCGTTTTCCCGGTTCCGTATTTTTTCCGGTTCTGGATAGCTGCAAATAAAAAAAATCTATTTAACATGTTAATCCATGTCGCTTCAGAAAACAATTGATAGTTTACTGAGTTTGCGCCCAAACGGCTAGTAAGAGTTTAAAATTGGGGAAGAGTGCAGTGGCTATCGTATACTGCACTCTTTCCTAAAATTGTTACACATCCTAACAGTCACAGAGACCAGACAGTCTGACAGTATTAATTTTGACCGAAACAGTCATTGTTCGTGGACTATTGCAATTTAAAGCAAACTAAGAGCTATCCAGAACCAGGAAAACGATTGCACAGTGGTTTAAGACCGAGACATTTCGTCAAAAATGTTTTTAATTTCTATCCTTGGGAGAGAAGCTTTCAATAAACCTTTTCGACATTCTCAATGCATCATGGGAAAGTAGCGTTTTGTGTACCAGTACACGGCGCTACACGTAAGTCGCCAAACTCTTCACGACTTTTTATGACTTTCATGTTACGCCATAGGCATATACTTTGTAAACAGTTTCCCATGATGCATTGAGAATGTTGAAGAAAAGGTTGATTAATTTATAACTAACATTTACAAAGTATGTACTTTGGTTTTCTTGTATATATATATATATATATCTTAGTAAACACATGATTTTATGCATAAAGTTATATTGTGTTTATTTTGTAATTATGTATAATAATAAAAATGATGCAGTAACAAAATGTGCATAAAACCAAATATCACTGAATTTGTAGTCCATTGTGTACCCTTTCAAATGGCACGATAAATTGTACAAATCGTGAAGTCTAGTATTTATGAAATTTATAATTGGCATAAAAAAAAAAAAATTATTACTCTTTAGAAATAATGAGTTTTTGGGGATGGGTTAGATTCTCAAGTAGAAGGGAAAAAAGTAGATATAGATGCATTGGCTATAAAAGTAATCCACTGCACTCTTCCCCAATTTTAGCGTATGGGAGCCTGGGGCACTTACGCCCACCCCCCACACAAATTCCAGTGCCCCCAGGTGCCCCTACGAAAAATCCTCCTAGTGCCCCAAAACACAGACAAGGGAAAGCCCATACCCTGGGGGCCCCCACTGAAAGCAATGCCCCTGATAGATCAGGGCAACTCATAAAGCCTTACAAAATCTGTTTATTTTAGGGAAAGGTACAAGGTACATTGGTAATTGCCCAAGTACAAAATAACAAAATTATTTTTAGACAGCTAACTTGATGTAAAGTTGGTAGGTAGCAATTATTCTGAAATATTATTATGTCTGATGTGTTCTGATATCGGAAAAACACAAAAGTTGACAACTTTTTGCTCCAAGTCTTTTCATAAAATATTGTGAATGTTTTTTTACACTTTTCTCATGACTTGGACTCCGTATTGAGCTGAAACATTCACAGATTGGTTGTTTTATGGAAAAGAATGTCGTATCCGACCGCCACTTTTTTTGGGGAAATTTTTTGCAGCCACTAACTAGTTAAAAAATTATTCTATTGATTTTTCGGTGTACAGAAAGCGAAAACTATCTTTAAAATCCACTTTTATGATGGTTTTCAGACATTATTTCCCTTCTAAAAACATCCTCTCCTTCAGAAAATAGAAGGATCACATTATAGTTGCCACTGCGCATACACAATGACTATGTTGGTCACGAACAAGCCTTGAGAAGATCAGACTGATATGACCGAGGAAGTCATCGTATACCAAAAATGCCCGATTTTTCATGAAATAAATATTCTGGAATAATTTGAAGTATATGATGTCCATCATCATCCATACATTCTCCACCTCACTGGGTTGGTAAGATTACATTATTGGTTATATTGAATGAGAAAAAGTGGCGGTCGGATACGACATTCTACCCTGGGTGACTAACTAACAAGTATATAGTTGCTGGTACAATTCCCTAATGTATCTCTGTAAAGAATAACTTTCCTACGCCATGATATCTCCAAATTCATAGTGTCACACACAGAGAACACAGTGAGGTCACTGTGTGACGAATGAGTGGAATACACAGTAAGAACACTGTGTTAATACACTCTAAAAGTTTTAAATTGAAATTCAATCTAACCGATTGAAACTAGTGACAAATTATGAACAATGTGTCATTAGTTTCAATTGGTTAGAGTGAATTTCAATCTAAAACTTTAAGAGATTGCAGAGGTTTCACTGTGTGACGAAACTGTGAAATTTGTATAAGGGTATACACCCCCACAAGGCCACAACTATACTCACCACTCGATGCTGACTCTACAGTCTTCTGACTGATCTAAGCACCGCTGAGTTAAGACGAAGTTCCTCGTACGCTATTAATGAAATAGCTGCACTACTTCGGTGAGAATTGACTGCACTGACCAGGTACGTCGAGGACTAGACTGTACTGGAACTAAAATGGGCTTCCCTGGCGCGCAGACCTACTTAAATAGTACACGCCTATAGTCTGGTTCTAGGCTGCTGCACTACTTGTCAACCAACACTGGCGTCTAGGAACTAACTACTTTCGTGTTAGTAATGTCATTATGTGCTGCATGATTCGTGGAATGCTGCAGAAAGCCCCTCCCCTCCCACTGGTATCCAATACCATTGGTACACAATCATTCATTCGAGTCACACGATCTTATGTTTATTTTTAACCAATAAGCTCATGTGCAAAATAATTATTCATTTACCTCGCTTCTTGTGGTCACGTGTTTCTCTTTGCTTTTTCCTTTTATAGTATTTGTTTTTCTAGAATGTTAAAATGTACAAAATAATTGCAGTTTTGAGGTAAATAGATGTAAATTGAGGTAAATAGAAGTTTTACCTAAATAGATGTTGTTTTAGGCAATATCATGTAAGTAAGTAACTTTGTAAACATCTATACTAGACCGTTCTAATCATGGGCGTCGACGGGTGGGTCGGGGGATGTGATACCCTCCACTTTTTAGAGTTGGGACAGAATATCAAATGTCCCCACACACATACACATGCACTTTTTGATAGGCCATGAATATTTCTTAATATGTTATAGCCTATTCTGACTACTGAGGTGTAGGCTACCGTTTTTCTTGCAAGACCACACATATTCATATAGCCCAATCCAACATTTGGCCCCAAAGAATTGTGGGTTCTAGATCCGCCCTTGGTGGTATTGGAAAACACTTCAATAAATACTGTTGTTTATTGTAACCTCTTCAAAGCCTTCATAGCGAAAACCAACATGGGACTGAAAACACAATCAATATTTCAACCTTGTATGGTGGGATTTTAAAGGGGGACTGACATCCTTTATTGTGTGTGTACTTAAGGCGTTTTGAAATAAAATATTGGTTTTGAGACCCACCTGTGTCTATTTAATCATTGATTTATGGTGGAAGCTTCATTTGCATAAGATATGTGACGTAAGGTCGGGAAGATCCGATGTGTACATGATGTACATATACACTTTCACACACGTAGCGTCGATTTAATTTCTTCCGTGATTTTTGTTTCCGGAACTAATAAAATGCCGGGAAGATGTGTTTCTGCAGGATGCAGCAACACCACCAAAGACAGTGTTAGCCTTCATCTGTTCCCTGCGACCCCAAAATCGCCGTATTTGGACGAGCAAAGTTCGACTGACAAGAGTAAAGTGGTCAGGTCCATCGGCTCACATAGTTTTGTGCAGCGATCATTTTGAGCCGAGTTTTGAGCCGAATTTCTCTTCCCGACATGACGTCACGAACAGCTCCTCCGTGCAGGGCGTAAAAGTGGGGGGCATTTTTACAATGGAAAATAACACTCTCAAAAACAATAAAAACACAAAACAAAAATTGTATTGATCTTTTACTGATATAAAAGAATAAAACGATCACATATTTAACTGTTTGATTTAAATCCATGTCAGTCCCCCAAACCAAGTTAATAACTGACAATGGCAAAACGGAAACTAACGAAAAGAGCAAAACATTCACAATCGAAACAGAAAACAAAACGGTTTTCACATGAACGCTTTACTAAAACCAAACTAAATAACACTAGTCTAATAAATACCCCAATTGCAGAACAAATTGAACAGTTTATTACAAACCTATCATGGGCGGATCCAGAACATTTTTAGGGGGGCTGAGAATCAAAAACAATTATTTTTCAGTACAGTACTAAGTAGTTCACCTCCTTATGTTTATCCCGCACACTGTGGGAATGGGAGTGCGTTCTCCCCTCCCCTCTCTCTCTTTTTCTCTCTTTTTTAAATATTTATTTTTTATTTTTTTAAAACGATTTTTGGTGGGGCTACAGCCCCCCTTAGCCCCCCCCCCCCCCCTGGATCCGCCAATGCCTATCTAGAGCAAAACTGTCTCAAATTGAAAAAATGATCTCGGAAAAGAAATCTCATTCCAACCACCTTATACTAGACCAACCCGTTCTTCCAACCACCTTATACTAGACCAACCCGTTCAACCCTTTCCACTGACATCAACATTTGATAATTACACACCTATCATGCATAACAAGCCATCCAAAACTCATCCGTCCATCCCATAACACATGAGTCCAACACTCAAAAACTGCTTGGAAGCCTCAAAATATGAACCATGAGATTTCAAAACATATAATCCGTCCATTAATCACACAGATGTGAAAAAAGCAGTAAACACAAAATCACATTATTCAAAATGGCCAAACTCACTCGAACACAAACTAACCTACAAATAAAATCATCTGTTTGATAAACCGAAATATGTCACTCCACCGTTTTGACCAATTGGTTCATTTATGGTACCTTTTAAACTAAGGTCAATTATTCCTATAAGGACAAAACATCATTCTGTACTAAAAATACAATCTGATTTAACAATCTCAACAGAGGTAAAGTGTCTCTAAATGGGACTGCACTATCATCTTTTACTCAAGAAATCGCTGCCAATGAGTGTTACCTTATACAATTATTGGGAATTCCAAACGTTATTTTAGGCGCGAATGTGCCATACGTTATCGTGCTTCTGTCTTTATTTACCCTCTTCAATCATCATCATTAAACAGCACCACCCAGTAGCGTAGCCGGCAGGGGGGCAGACTGCCCCCCCGGAAAAAAAATAGAAGTAAAATCGGGACGGTAAAAATAAAGAAAAGAGAAAAGGAAACGAAGAGAGAAAAGGAGGGAAAATTGAGGGAGGGATTCCGAGGGAGAAAAAACGAAAGAGGTAAAGAAAGAAATTAGAAGAGTAGGGATTATTGACGAAATGAGGGAGGACGGAGGAGGGAGGAGAGAAGGAAATGTGGGCCTTGGTAATGGAAGAAAGGATGGATAGGACCGTTGGGACGAGTACCAAGGCAGCCTAACTTAAGGCAGGCAAGGTTAGGGCGGGTGGAAACGGCGGTAGGGCAGGGGTAAGGGAAGGAAGGGAGCCGAGGGAGCCGGAGAGGGTAAGGGACCGGAAAGGGCGGGAAGGACGGACCTGGGACGAAGGATGCAGAGGCAGGCAGATTTAGGGAGGGACAAAAGGATGATTTAGGTAATGGTAAAGGGAGTGAATAATTGATAAAGGGAGACGGGAGAGGGAGGATTGAGGAAGGGAAGTTAGATCTGAAGTTTTTATACCCGGTTTTTGTCCCGGAAATCACTTTATCAAATACTGTAAAACAAGTTAATTTCGCTAGCAATTTAATTTCGCTAGGAGGCCCAATTCGCTAAATTAAATTGCTGCCAAATATAATATTTTTTATGGTTTTATATAGCAAGAGGATGTAAATTAGTGAAATTAAATTGCCTCCAAAAATATATTTTGACATTACAAGAAAGGCAACAAAATGCACTAATGAGAGATATATAAATTGCTCATAAAATATGGACCTTACAGATGGATCTTTCAACTTTTTGTTAATTAGAGACGAATTTATATAGAAACAAACATTAAAACATTAAAAACTTGAAATTTGAATCAATACAATGAACCAGTATGTACTCGGGTTACGTGCAGAACGTATTTACAACTTGTCTTACAACATTTTATTAAAGGTTTTTATACGACATGTACACGAATAACTTTCAGTGTAATGTGTGTTGTAAACGGTGTGTATATATATACATTACGAATACGATTAATTATGAATGTTTAAGTTCATCACAGTCATGACAGTGTAGAAATTAATAGCAACAGTTCAGACAGTATAGATCCAAGGAAAGAACAATAAATCACAGATGATCATGTTTGTACAATATATCGATTGTTTTAATTCAATATTATTCAGTATTTCGCAATTAAATTTAAACCATGAAATCGGGACGATCATCTTAATTTTGCCCCCCCGGACCGACAGGGCTGGCTACGCGCCTGCCTTGAGGGGCCCGGGCACTTCAGGTTCGGGGGCCCCTCGACATAGAAATTAAATTACATGACAAATAAAAAATGAACTAAAATGAATGATAAACCGCATTTCTTCGAAAAAAATATATAACTAATTTTATAATTATTACATTTTTTTTTATATAAAGGAAGTCCTTAGTCTGGGGCCCTCTGGCAGAGGGGCCCTGGACAATTGGCCCCTTTGCCCCCTTATAAATCCGGCCCTGTATACAGGGCCGCTTTTACATAAGGGCAAAAGGGTAGTTGCCCACGGCCTCAGGTAAAGAGGGGGGCCCTAAAAATCTGTACAGTCATTTTTTTGGTGGGCCCCTGGGATCCGATTCGCCCCCCCTGGCGAACATAGCCAGCTACGCCACTGGTCGAAACTACTAATACTATTATTCACTTGGCATCCCAAAACAACACATGAGTCCAACACTCAAAAACTGCTTGGAATCCTCAAAATATGAACCATGAGATTTCAAAACATATAATCCGTCCATGTGAAACAATCAGTAAACATAATGGCAAAATCACATTATTCAAAATGGCCAAACTCACTCGAACACAAACTAACCTACAAATAAAATCATCTGTTTGATAAACCGAAATATGTCACTACACCGTTTTGACCAATTGGTTCATTTATGGTACCTTTTAAACTAAGGTAAATTATTCCTATAAGGACAAAACATCATTCTGTACTAAAAATACAATCTGATTTAACAATCAGAGGTAAAGTGTCTCTAAATGGGACTGCACTATCATCTTTTACTCAAGAAATCGCCGCCAACGAGTGTTACCTTATACAATTATTGGGAATTCCAAACGTTATTTTAGGCGCGAATGTGCCATACGTTATCGTGCTTCTGTCTTTATTTACCCTCTTCAATCATCATCATTAAACAGCACCACCCAATGTATGAATACATAGTTGAACTTAAAGGTTTATTATTAACTTGATCAGAATTAAATCTCCAAAAACTGTTTACTGATGTTGGTGTGATATTTTTCTGTTATCTATAAGTACACCTGAACTTCAGACAGACGGCACTGAGAGGCAGAAAATGCATTGTTGTGGGAGGGCCACCCAAGTGGTGTCTTTATAGAATACAAGTTGTATTTACATTATGTAGACGCCTACGTGCACATATACAATATTTTAGATTAAAGAAATGCCTTGACATTAGGCCCCCCAAAAAAAGATGTTGAGTTGCCCTCCACCGACCGACCCAAAAGTGCTGAAATCTCGGGTCGGGTTTTTTTTTCTTTTTTTTTTCCCCCTGTCATTCATAGGCCTATTTATTAATGGAACTTGCCAATTTTCTTTGTATAAAACATAATACGTTTGATTTGTGAAATTTTCCACTTTTTTTACCGGTAAATTTACCGGTACCCAAGACTCAATCTACATGTTTTCAAATCGAATGGCCCCGGCCCTCACATGGTGCACTGCCTTCGCACACACTGTGTGCCAACGATTGCGACTCAAATCTACACGTTTTCCAATCGAATGGCCCTTACACGTTGTGCACTGGCACCCCGCACTGTACGTGTGTCAACGATTGCGACTCAATCTACACGTTTTCAAATCGAATGGCCACTCACATGTTGCATGTTGAGCATTGCATGCAATATGGATGAATTTGCTGTGTCAATCACAGCGAAAAGTACAACAAAAATGCTTGGGATACTTTTATTCTGAAGCAAAATTCCTTGCTGATAGGTATACAAATGAAAAACATGGTATGTGGTTTCAGTTCCAATGCATTTCAATCTTAAAATGACAGTCAAGGAGAAAAAAATAATAATAATAAAAAAAAAATCCCGACCGACCGACCCCTTCAAATATTTTCACTGGAGGGCAACTCAACAAATTTTTTTTTTGGCCTTATGTGAACCTCTTGAAACATTAACCCTCCGTGGAAAGTAAACTTTGAGATTTGAATTATAAAGAGATAAGTGCATAGTACATCACCATAAATAATTTATCTGAAAAGCTATACGGTAAAGCCTGTAGCGTGAAGCCAAAAAGGCGTGAGGTCCGTGGAAGGCCTACGGACTCCTGAAGCTTTAGGATTCTATAGATGTGCATATTCGGGGGTACATTTCCAAAATAAAATCAAGAATTATGAATCGTCATAATGTTCATGAAGGGGACAGAGAAAATATGACAGAATGTTGTTTTATAAAAGGGGGATATTTGGGGATGATTTCATTGATCACCCCTGGATGATTCATTGCTGATCACCCACTTTTAAAATGTTTGGGTTTAAATACATCCCATATACACCCCATATACACCACATATACACCCCCATATACACCCCATATACACCCCCATATACACCCCATATACACACTATATCCCCCAGGATATGAGAATCCAATTCCAGATCAAAACATTTTGAGTCAATAAAAGGTATAGGCCCTATTGTAGCGCAGTGATGAGTCTGATGTTATAATAGATCAAATTCAGTGAGTAAATGGTTACCTAATTAGTGTATCATGATTCCATCATCAGTGATTAAGAGATTCTCAAAAGTTCATTCTTTAAGGGGAACATCTGCTTTATGCTCTTGGCATTGGTTGATCTGGGAGGGGGGTGAAGGGGTATAGCTATAGGTGTCCTATTTTTTATAAGAAGTGTGGTAAATTTACCACACTTCTTGTGTGGCCTTTTTGTGCTGTGTGCCCCCACTTTTGTTCCACTTTGGATCCGCCCCTGACTATATTTTGGTCTAGAGATTGTTGCTGCAAAGATAAAGTGTTGTCTTGTATTTATACACATATATAGGGCCAATCCATTTACAATGTACGTCATCACATAGGGCCAATAGGGCCAACCATTTACAATACACATAGGTGGAAGGTCATGTGAATTCCTAACTTACATGTACGTTAGTGGCGCACCCAAGGGGCCGCTGATGTTTTATTAATTTTTTTTAAAGAGGGGGCCGGGAAAGAGAGTAAAATCTGAGCCCAAGTCTTGTCTACAGAGGAGTTCGGCAAGGAGTATAGGGCAGTGGCAGGGGCGGATTAAGAATCCATGGTGCCCTGGGCACGCCAGTGACTGGTGCCTACCTACGCGTCGCCACTAGGTGGCACTAGAAGTACACTACTGAGGTTGTTTTACACATTATTCAGTTGACAGTCTAGGCCTAGGCTACTGGAAAGAGAATGAAGAGAATGTAGGCCTTTTGATTGTTTATTAATCACACCAGTCAAGAGTGTAAGGGTCAGTCATACCACAAAAGGTCTCCACTGTAGGCTAACTACAAACAAACTGTTGGCTAGAGAAAATACAAATGGATTCAAACTTGGACTTTAGAAATTATTACAGTTTATAACATACTTAAATGAATAAACAACAATCCCAAGTGTCAGTTACCAGCAAAAGAATGAAAGACAAAAAAACAGATTGGTAGGCTAAACGATTTTCTGTCCGTGGTGCTGAACTCACCAGAACATATAATGAAACGGAGTATGAATAAACAATAGTCCCACTCCCATGCACTGTCAGTTTAGTAGGCTAAACGATTTGCTCTTCATAGTGCTGAACTCTATACAAAGAAACAGACGGGACAGTGCCGTTCATTCATCCAATCAAACGTTTATCAGAAATATATACAAACTATAATTATAATTCGAGGGGCACCAAGCACAGAGTGCCTAGGACATAATAAATACCAAAAACAAGTTTTAATTAGGGTTATATTTTATTTTAGGGAGGACACCAAGATCACTGTTGCAGGGGTGTCACTAGGGATTTTGGGCCCCCATGACAAGACTTCACACAGGACCCCCCCCCCTCATGAATTATAGTGTTTAGGCTCTCTGTGGGCTCCATACAAAATAATTTGAGGGGCAGCAGGTAAAATTCCAAGGCTGGGGGGCACCAGGGGCACCAAGCAAAAAAAAAAAAAAATTGGATTTTTTAATATTTTTTTTTGCTTGGGGCCCCCCCAGCCTTGGGGCCCTGGGCAAGTGCCCAATTGCCCATATGGTTAATCCGCCACTGGGTAGTGGTACAAGGGATGGGGACTCAGGAGACTCAAGCTCCCCTCCAAAAGTTTTCCATTTATTCCACTCACTATTATATTTTACGGCGTTGCGTATGCATGTGCATGTAAGCTTGAAGGGCCACCAGTATATATAACAAGCATTTTTAGACATCTCTCCCCCCCCCCCCCCGCCATGGTGCACATCCTGATCAGGGAGCAGCTTTACTTAATTTTATTTTCATTTTCTGTTGTTCGTTTCTCTTGTTGAGGTCGTTGACTGTCATTGAGGTTACTCATAAATGTTTTTTTAAATTTAAACACGCCCACATTATAATCAACTCCTTTCCAGTTTGTACACAATGATCCAGGATTGGGTTTTAATTTACAAAGATTATGTGACACTGTTTTAGCAAACACCGATTGGATAATATTGGGATTTGGTTTTGCCGCCAAATTCGTGTTTGAGAAAATTTAGCTCAGCCCGGAATGATCACAAACTTTACGTCCGCGCAATGAAAGTATTTAAATATAGAAATCTTGCAGACGAAACAAGCTCAAGTTCTTTACATCAAGAGGAGGAAATTATATGGAAGGTAAAACCCTACGAGTCTGAATCATGCCCGTTGTCTTCTTTTTATGACGAGAAATCACCAGGAAACATTTAACATGTGCCGTAGGTTCACTGACGAGCACGATTAGGGACATGGCTACAGCCGCGCCAGCGGTTATGGTTTGGGTCAGCCATGTCTCCCCCCATATTGGATTTAAAATTTTTTTAAAAATTGAGCCCCCCCCCCCCCCCCAATCAAATCCTGGGTGCGCCACTGATGTACGTCATCAAGATCAATGCGCAGGCCCGTAGGCTGGTATGCAAACGGTGTGGGTCGTTTTGGAAATAGTGATACTTTTGACTAGAGTATGAAATTTGGCAGTAAGAAAATTGTCATCTATTCAAATGTTTTCATGGCAAGGGGTACTCACTTTTATGTATGTACGGTGGTGGGGTGCGTAAACTTTGGCCTATAGAATAACAATGTAGCTCAAGTTGAAATTTAAAAAAAGGTTAATGACGATATTGATTGTATTTATGTCTTAAACGGTCCACAAAATGTTAGCTTTTAAAACGGCTAAAGATGTATCGCCGATGTTTTGATAAAGTATTTCTCAGAATATTTATCAAAAGCATGATTTAGCAGTAATTAAGCGCCTCAATGAGTCAGGCTTAGTTTATGTAAAACTTACATGTAGCTTTGAAGAATGTCATTCTCAACTGTTTTGTTTTTCATTATACTTACAAAAACACGGGCGATACAATCTTTAAAGGGACATACATCGTCAAGATCAGAGCAGACTTTCAACGGGGCATGGAATCGGTGGCCTAGTTTAAGATAAACACAGTGACTGAAAATTACTACGTCATTTATGCAGCAGCAACGGTTATGACCTTATTATAAATATAGGGTATTTTTTCAGTCACAGAGTTAATCTTAAATTAGTACTCTGATTCCATGCCCTGTTAATCGTGACGATATTGTCCCTTTAAACTATCTATATATAATATTCACAAAGGACAAAGTACAACAGCCACACACACTAATGTTTTGTACAGTCTTTTATTTCTTTACTCCAAACAAGGACTTCTAAAAACTATGATTCCAGTCTTCACACGACACGTACAGTACATACATAGAAAAGCAATAAATGTTACCAAGTAAAACTCAATATTTGATTAAGGCCAATAAGAATTTGACTCAATCATTGCATGACGCAAAACACAAACTACTAAAAGTGAAAATTAAAGGTTGTAGAAAAATGTTTGGTCAGATCACAGCTATTGGACCATTTAGACACATAAATTATTATTTATAGATGAGCACGATGTAGGTCACGTGGTTTTATTTATATTATTCATGAATTCACTTTCTATCTTTAATGTTTAATAACATTAGGGCCTAATGTTAAAACATTTTAAGTGTTTAGCAGTTTCTTCAGTGAAGAAAAAACTATTTGCTTTTTCAAATACATTTTTTTAAAATAAATCCTGTCGACGAGAGAGACAGCCACACCAATGTGGCAGAAGTTATTTATTTCATTGTTTTTCCCAGAAAAAAAAGCCACACATGCCTGGGAGTCATTGATATCCTAAAGTGGACCATTCCACATATCTTAGAAGGGGTGTCAGTTCCCAGAGCTGTGTAGTTTTTTTTTTCTGGGCTGGAAAAGTAATCGCTGCCATATATTTGTGCACAAAATCAACCATCCATTGTGTACACCTAAAGACCTACCCAGATCTAACCCTCTGATAAGTGGAACCATCTGTTTGGCATAAGGCTGTGATCTTTGATGTCTTGCGACATGCCAGTGCAAGGCATAACCCCCCCCCCCCCCCAGACAGAGTGTCTGGGTTCTGGTGCTGGAGAGATATGGCTGAGAGATATGCTGCATAAGTATATGGCTGTTTGGTGTTTGCCAGGTCATACAGGAGAGAGCTACACTACACAGCCGTCGTGTGTCATCTGGGGTTGTAAATAATACTAGACCATAGCAGGGCATGTGGTATGTGGGGAAGTCATTTGGATGTAAAAAATTAATTGGGAATGCATAGATAATAATTTTAATATCATTAATAGGGATGCCACTGCAAAGTGGTAAGGTATCGCGTTCGAATAAAGTGGTAGGTACCTCTCTCGTCGGAGGGTAGAGGGGGTGCCAATTGTCACAGAGAAACCTTCTTACCCTACCAGTTGTGAATAATTAGTGATTTTTAACCCTGTATATGAATATGTATAAGTTGGGCCAGTGCCCACACTGGCAATCCAACAATGCCGTGGTTGAGTACATCGCCTCCAACTGCATGTAGAAGGTTTAGTTTGAATATTCATGTTATGGAAGGCTTTCCGACCAATCAGATTGTTCCGTCCACTTTTGGACTAATTCGCAATAGGTTGTGTACAAACCGAGAACAACATTCCCAAGTCTGTGATCGAAGGTTAATGTCGAAGGTTAATACACAAGAGGGCGCTATTTAATGCGATACTGCAGAGCCGTATTGGCTTCAGGCAGACAAAAAACCACGATCACAGACTTGGAACCAAGTCTAGTACCTGTACTGTGTGTGCACCATCATAAAATCGACCATTCACGTACAATTTAAGCAAATCAATTAATCAAGTGACGGGGGCATGTGACAGACTTTTGAGACAGGAGTAAATCTTACATCGGACTACCACTGCAAAAGTGCAAGTACTTCTCCCTTAAGGCCTTATATTATAATAAGTTGTAATATCCAAGATGTATGAACATTTGCTGTCAGGACCAAAGAGGGCCATAATTTTCATTACCCTGTCGAATGCCAGTGAGAGCGGTACCCTCATGTATAAGATTTAGGCCAATGTTATAAATTATAACACTTTCTAAGAATGTGGAGTTTATAGGATTAGGAGTAAGTTACTATTGAGTTGGGTTAACAGTTATACATAAAACGTTTAGCCTTAGGTATACATTTTGATCATTTCATTATTAGTGACATTCAGTGATAACGCGTCTTGGTGACAGCATGATTTATGTCCAAGTGACATTAATATTTACTAACATTAAAGTAAAT
This sequence comes from Zoroaster sp. YZ-2022, assembly GCA_029582265.1. Lineage (NCBI taxonomy): Eukaryota > Metazoa > Echinodermata > Asteroidea > Forcipulatida > Zoroasteridae > Zoroaster > Zoroaster sp. YZ-2022. Next base: position 13,091,532 of record CM055829.1, on the reverse strand, counting down.
ACTAAAGTAACATAAATTTAATAACTTGTCTTGGTGACAACATGTTAAGTTACCTTTGTCTTAACAGGGAGGTAGAATTAGTGACATTGTTAATAACTTATAAATTGGAATTCTGGCAGTGTAATTCATACCATGGCATTGTACTCCAAATGCACACATGCACAACAAGCATGGTTATGAGTTTCGCTACCGTGTTTTTTTTCTGCTGTATTTAAGGCATCATGGGATTAGGGGCTTGACGCACGAAGCTAGTTACTAGAACTACATGCAATCTTGAACTAGACGCAGGCGAACTTCAGCTGTTTTCACTGAGTTAATCTAGAACTAACACTCCGATTCCACGACCTGTTTGTCATGACGATACTGTCCCTTTTAACACTTGATGCCAAATTATCATGTTTGAGATGTACACTTTTCTTCTTTTGCCATTAGATTGTTCTTCAATCTTGACGGTCAGCTCGGGTAATCTGACGAACGCAGACCTTACTCCATGCTCCCATTACTGATCAGGTCACTGTCTCCTTCACCAATGTCGTCATTGATCTCGCTGACTGCCCTGAATTGTCTAAGTATTTTTTTTTTCTTTGGCTATAGAACTTAAGGAGGGCCAAAGTCATTGTACAGCCAAGCCTTTGAGAAGCCCAGCCAGACCTGGGCTACCTAGTGACCTAATCTGTATTTTGTGAGTCTTGTAACAATCCTGTACCAATACAGTACTTGCCAATCAACATAACCTAGGATTCTGGAGGGCCTCGCCCAACCAAGTAGAGCTCAGTATAACTATAATGGCTGCAGATGTGAACAAGACAGCTGAGGTGTCAGTCAAGTCTGTGTTCATTAGTAAAGGGTTTTTTGGGCTCAGCTAGGGGATAAAATAGGCCAGTAGGCCAGGGCAAAGTTCGGGCCTGGCTGCAGGCTTCTTAAAAGCTTGGCTGTAGTATGACTTTGGCTCTCCTTGCTTTGTATACATTTATTTGTATAACGGTGAGTGCCATTTTGTTGTGGTGGATACCAGGTGGTACTCTGCTGTGTGATTGTATTTCATGCATGTTTGACATGGGATACAAGGTTGTGATTACAAATCATCTGCACTGCAGTCTGATTCAGAACGGGCCAGCACGCACTTTACCAATGACTGTTTTCTGTGATTAACTCGTATGTCCTAAAATAGTCGTGGATTTCCTGTTTTAATGCATGGTGGTGGTATTTAAAAATCTCTTTGGGGAATTTTGCAAGCCAGGAAGTTGCAACGATTTTGTGAAAAAACGGGCTCGGTTTTTCACTATTTTCTTGTGACTCAGATGACCGATTGAGCTCAAACTTGCATAGGTTTGTTATTTCATGCATGTGGTGGATCACACACAGTGTTAATACTACCAGCAACTGTTTTGTCAGGGATACATGTATCACTTACAGGCAATTGTTTGTAAATGGACCGAAAAATGCCACTCCAATAATTGTATTTCTCTGCTGGAGGGCTACAATATGTACAAAGAAGAATAATGGTTTGATTCTCACTCTGTAGAAATCTTGTTTATATTTGGAGTATAGGTTTGCGGTAGCAACATGTTTCTTAGGAGTGGTAATAATTGACAGAACCAGTAATTATTACAACTCCTCAGAAACCATTTACAGAACCAGTAATTATTACAACTCCTTAGAAACCATTTACAGAACCAGTAATTATTACAACTCCTTAGAAACCATTTACAGAACCAGTAATTATTACAACTCCTTAGAAACCATTTACAGAACCAGTAATTATTACAACTCCTTACAAACCATTTACAGAACCAGTAATTATTACAACTCCTTAGAAACCATTTACAGAACCAGTAATTATTACAACTCCTCAGAAACCATTTACAGAACCAGTAATTATTACAACTCCTTAGAAACCATTTACAGAAACAGTAATTATTACAACTCCTTAGAAACCATTTACAGAAACAGTAATTATTACAACTCCTCAGAAACCATTTACAGAACCAGTAATTATTACAACTCCTTAGAAACCATTTACAGAACCAGTAATTATTACAACTCCTTAGAAACCATTTACAGAAACAGTAATTATTACAACTCCTTAGAAACCATTTACAGAACCAGTAATTATTACAACTCCTCAGAAACCATTTACAGAACCAGTAATTATTACAACTCCTCAGAAACTATTTACAGAAACAGTAATTATTACAACTCCTTAGAAACCATTTACAGAACCAGTAATTATTACAACTCCTCAGAAACCATTTACAGAACCAGTAATTATTACAACTCCTCAGAAACCATTTACAGAACCAGTAATTATTACAACTCCTTAGAAACCATTTACAGAAACAGTAATTATTACAACTCCTTAGAAACCATTTACAGAACCAGTAATTATTACAACTCCTTAGAAACCATTTACAGAAACAGTAATTATTACAACTCATTAGAAACCATGTACAGAACCAGTAATTATTACAACTCTTTAGAAACCATTTACAGAACCAGTAATTATTACAACTCTTTAGAAACCATTTACAGAAACAGTAATTATTACAACTCCTTAGAAACCATTTACAGAACCAGTAATTATTACAAATCCTCAGAAACCATTTACAGAACCAGTAATTATTACAACTCCTCAGAAACCATTTACAGAACCAGTAATTATTACAACTCCTTAGAAACCATTTACAGAACCAGTAATTATTACAACTCCTCAGAAACCATTTACAGAACCAGTAATTATTACAACAACTCATAGAAACCATTTACAGAACCAGTAATTATTTCAACTCCTCAGAAACCATTTACAGAGCCGGTAATTATTACAACTCCTCAGAAACCATTTACAGAACCAGTACTTATTACAACTCATAGAAACCATTTACAGAACCAGTAATTATTACAACTCCTCAGAAACCATTTACAGAACCAGTAATTATTACAACTCCTTAGAAACCATTTACAAGAACCGGTAATTATTACAACTCCTTAGAAACCATTTACAGAACATTATTACAACTCCTCAGAAACCATTTACAGAAGCGGTGGTATTACAACTCCTCAGAAACCATTTACAGAAAGCAGTAATTATTACAACTCCTTAGAAACCATTTACAGAACCAGTAATTATTACAACTCCTCAGAAACCATTTACAGAAACGTAATTATTACAACTCCTTAGAAACCATTTACATGGTGCTACTGCAAACCTACTCCTAATGTTGATTTAATTTTGCCCTACACTGACATTTGTATAGCACTGTATGCTCGGTGCTTGAGTGTCTGTGAAAAAACTTCACAGGCGACTCGGGCAGGATTCGAACCCACGACCTCCTGCTTACTAGAGCAGATGGCTTAACCTCTCAACCACCGAGCTTGCCCGATGACAATTGGCTGGCTGTATTTCCACCATACAAATCTTCAATTCCTGCATGATTTGTTTTATATTCTGTATAGATTATGGATCATGTATCATCCAATCCCATTATCGAAGTATCTGGTCAAATCTACCCTTTCTCCTGGACGTCAACCTCCAATGAGCTTCTCCTATGGTATTGCACCAGTCTGCCGTATCGCTCTTATCTGTACTATGAGGCTAACTTTAGGACATCAGTGAGCCCCAAACCTGCAAGTATGTATTTAATGATTGGCTTTAAGCAAAAAAAAGATTCTGGTTTCTGGTCATTGGTCGGTTTCAAAATCGGTGCGGTTATACACTGGTTTTTTAACGAAAATGCATAGTGATCAACGAAAATGCTTGGTGCATTTTGAATATAAGGGCATGTTTCCAAAATTGCACTGATGGATTATGGAGGATTCAGGAAGGTTCCTAGCCAGAATACCTAGGGTTTTAGGGTTAATTGAGGTCACAGAACAGCTACCCCACCTCTTTTAAAATAGGGTCAAATATATTGTTGTTGAGCAATTTATTTTGGCAAAAAAAGTACATAATAGCCTTACGTTTCAAAACTAGCAGGTTCTTTCACAAAGGCAAAATTTGTGCAGGCCTGTGATTTCAAATACATAAGCACCCACCTCAATCCTCAGGTCAAAGCCACCAATGTGTAGACCTGTGATTTCACATACATAAGCACCCACCTCAACCCTCAGGTCAAAGCCACCAATGTGCAGACCTGTGATTTCACATACATAAGCACCCACCTCAACCCTCAGGTCAAAGCCACCAATGTGCAGACCTGTGATTTCACATACATAAGCACCCACCTCAACCCTCAGGTCAAAGCCACCAATGTGCAGACCTGTGATTTCACATACATAAGCACCCACCTCAACCCTCAGGTCAAAGCCACCAATGTGCAGGCCTGTGATTTCACATACATAAGCACCCACCTCAACCCTCAGGTCAAAGCCACCAATGTGCAGGCCTGTGATTTCACATACATAAGCACCCACCTCAACCCTCAGGTCAAAGCCACCAATGTGCAGACCTGTGATTTCACATACATAAGCACCCACCTCAACCCTCGGGTCAAAGCCACCAATGTGCAGACCTGTGATTTCACATACATAAGCACCCACCTCAACCCTCGGGTCAAAGCCACCAATGTGCAGACCTGTGATTTCACATACATAAGCACCCACCTCAACCCTCAGGTCAAAGCCACCAATGTACAGACCTGTGATTTCACATACATAAGCACCCACCTCAACCCTCTGGTCAAAGCCACCAATGTGCAGACCTGTGATTTCACATACATAAGCACCCACCTCAATCCTCGGGTCAAAGCCACCAATGTGCAGACCTGTGATTTCACATACATAAGCACCCACCTCAACCCTCAGGTCAAAGCCACCAATGTACAGACCTGTGATTTCACATACATAAGCACCCACCTCAACCCTCAGGTCAAAGCCACCAATGTGTAGACCTGTGATTTCACATACATAAGCACCCACCTCAACCCTCGGGTCAAAGCCACCAATGTACAGACCTGTGATTTCACATACATAAGCACCCACCTCAACCCTCAGGTCAAAGCCACCAACAATGTGCAGGCCAGTGGTAGTTTCATACATACATGGCACCCACCTCAATCCTCGGGTCCAAAGCCACCAAATGTACCCAGACCTGTGATTTCACATACATAAGCACTCACCTCAACCCTCAGGTCAAAAGCCACCAATGTACCCAGACCTGTGATTTCACATACATAAGCACCCACCTCAACCCTCAGGTCAAAGCCACCAATGTGCAGACCTGTGATTTCACATACATAAGCACCCACCTCAACCCTCAGGTCAAAGCCACCAATGTGCAGACCTGTGTGCAAACCTGCAAGTATGTATTGAATGATTGGTTTTAAGCAAATATCAATAAGGCAAGTATGTATTGAATGGTTGGCTTTAATCAAATATCAATAAGGCAAGTATGTATTGAATGATTGGCTTTAAGCAAATATCAATAAGGCAAGTATGTATTGAATGAGTGGCTCTATGCAAATATCAATAAGGCAACGTAATGTATTGAATGATTGGCTTTAAGCAAATATCAATAAGGCAAGTATGTATTGAATGAGTAATGCCTTAAGCAAATATCAATAAAGGCAAGTATGTATTGAAAATGATATGGCTTCAAGCTAAAATATCAATAAGGCAAAAAAGTTTCCTGTTTCTGGTCATTGGTCGGCTGTCAAAACTGCGATTAATGGTTACATGCTTTTTTTTGGGGTAATCTTTAAATTTGGGGGGCCAACAGTGGAAATATGTGATACATGTATATGCAAACCAAATGCATCATATACAAAGTATGGTGGCTAATAGTGGCTATACAAAGTATGGTGGATATATAGTGGCCATACAAAGTATGGTGGCTAATAGAGGCCATACAGTATGGTGGCTAATAGAGCCATACAAAATGTAATTCAACTAATAAAGAGCCTTCACAGGATCAGGCAAAACATTCATATGTATGCTGCAGATGTGAAAAAAAAATTGTTTTAAAAACACTTGCAACAGACCATTGTAACTCGTTCCAGCAAATTTTGCTGCAATTGGACATCGTTTTCATAGCAAACAAAAAATTAAAATTAAAATGCAGGACGCACAGGTCTGAGGTGATGTGCACAGGATCAAAACCAGACTTTTTAGCGTCTAATTGTCTTATCAACATATTTATGAGAGAGGTTATGTCACAAAGAAACCAGCT